>BOPP01000091.1:4178470-4239260 GCA_017312745.1 Gryllus bimaculatus
CCGAGGAGTACAAGGCAGAAGAGTACATGGATCTTTTCGTAGCGTGTAAGAGCGTATACACATGTGTGCGCGCATAGATATCTCCTAGGTAGCAAAGGACAACAGAAACAAAGCCAAAAGAGGGAAAAAAATAATAAACAAACGACATAATACGCTGAGAAGTTGAGCTTACACAGCTCGTTTCGAGCTTACGACTAGTCAACAGGACTGGTTTCACTGTGTGGTAAGTATTATTCGGACTATTGAGATCAAGGATTTTAATCATGTAACGCTTGCGTTTTACACTAGTAAATGAATACGATATAGGGAACTATTAATTTTGGTATTTCGATTTGATACAGGTGGTACTTATTTTCTACTCCCGGGCTAGTGATGTTTTGGAGTTCGAAGGTCTATGTTAAGCTTAAGGAAATGTTTTAAACTTTTTTGGGATTTTTATTACGGTGGATTCACATTACGGGTCCCCATGTGATACGATTTAATTATTTGCTGTTCTATTTGTTCTACTGTCATGGGTATTGAGAGTTAATAAGTAGTACAGCTGGAGACGAAACTCTTTCTTTATTTTGGTTTTTCCAATCTCGGGGTATATGACTGGTATTACTGTTATTTATCTTAAGTCCGTTGGTCTATGTTGGGTTAGTTCAGAAAGCTCGATTTCGCAGTTTGAGTTGGTGGTCGGGAGGGGTGGATCATTTATCGAGCAGCATACCTGAGGTCGCTCCGCAGAACTGAACGAGAGCAGGATAAAAAGTATTTTTTTCCAAAAACGTCCCCGTTGCCCCTTTATACTGCCCAGTTCTTAGGGGCGCCTTTCATAATAGATAACAAACCAAAAAAAGCGACTGTACTATTTCGTTTTAGTGATTTTGTTACCAACCTGATATTCTTAGGACAATCTGTTTTCTTATGTAGACTATCAGAATATCTACTGATAATGGGAATTATCGTGAAAATAATCATAATACCGCTTTGAGGAGTTGTTTTCAGTGAAGTCTCAGGGTCATTTATCAGAACGACAATATTTTGGTAACTATCCCTCAAAAATGGCGGGTTCTCATAAATCAGTCTTCTATCGAACGGGTACATTTGCACTGTTGAATATACCCACTAATCGCACTTATACACAAGACTGAGCTTGCTTCATGTGTACTAATACTTTGATTCTGTTAATCGTTCCCCTCCTTGAATGTCTGAATAAGGCTTGTGTTTTGGTGGTATGAGTATATTTTAATTTCCCCGCCGTTACTTTCCAAACAATCACAAAATGAAGATACATTTTTTTTCTTCAATAAAATCGTTTCGTTTTCTTTCATACTTCCGCTTTGTCTCCCACTAGTTATTTGGCGACTCGAGTTCCACTTCAAAATTTGTAATCTCGTGCTATGTTGGATTTGAAACAAATAGTGATTCTGAGCGCAATTTTGATTTTACAATGTGAACTTAGATTTTTAGTCAAGATGCTTCAAAACGGCCTCTACTATTCTTTGTCCTTGAGGAACTTATATGTTAGACTGAGTTCTGCTTAAAATGTCAGCCAAATATTTCAGATACTCTACGATCCATTCATCTAGATAAACGAACTCATGACATGTAACCATTTTAATCTCGTGAAAACGCCTAATTATGCTCAATATCTTTTTTAAGGTAATGTTCTCTAAGTAAAAATGCTAATTGATAATAATAATGGATATAATTACATCTCTACCAATGTTGTTAATATATTATACCAATTAATGAGCGCTTCTAATGACTCGAACAAATATTAGTGCTTTATTTGTAAATTAATATCAAACGTTGTTCTGTTACCGGATCGTTCATGGGGATATTACTTACGGCAAGTTTCTGCGAAAATACAAATATCTCGGGAAACCGCTGATAAACACGAAATGTTGGCGGTTTCTTGGTCCACTGAAGGTATCAGTGCTGGGCCAAATGGTTTAAATGACTTATTTATTCCTTTTGCATTTTTCCACCAGCCTTGCTTTGGATCGCTGGGCCTGGTGGGATATGCGTCGTAGGGCGACATCTTTCACTTCCCACTATTACGGTAGCAGAGCTCAGCTCACAGCCTGAACGAAAAGGGGAGAAACTGTGAAGAAATGCACGTTATTTTGATAAAACACAATTTTTTCAATTAATATAATACGAATAGTAAATTTTAAACCTATTGGGGTGCTATTACGTGTTAGGGATGGCGCATTTCAGGGTTGAGGAAGGTCCGTTTGTTGTTGCAACAATTTTTTCTTGTAGAAGTAGGGGTTCGTAGAGATTTTGAAAAAATTGTTGATTTCTACTTTCTCCGAGACTTCACTCTTACTATTTGAATGGGGGCGTATTGTTAAATGCAGCATGTTTTTCATTGCAATAAATCGTGGCCCTCCATAAAACTCGCGATGTATCGCGGGAAGCATGCGGTTTTACTTGGTATGGGTACAATTGTCAGATTTGGCCTTTTGTATGGCGGGAGTGAATAGGTGCTCATCACTTGGTAGTATAAACCGCGGCAAAACTAATCAGCTCCGGAGTGGCTTGGCGGTAATCCGTTCAGCCAAACAATGCGTGTCAAGTTCTGAGTCTTTTTATTGGAATCTGGCGGCGGGGGGGGCGGGGTCCATGGCTTTCTCTCTGCCGCGCTGCACCATGGCAATTCACTTGCACAATTTTCGGCTGCATCTTTTAGAAAATATTCTCAGGAGAGAACGTTGAAAATCCTGCCCTCTACCTCCCTCTCCCTACTCTCAAAACGCGGTATCACTTTACATGTGTGATTAACTTAAATTGATAATGAATTACATTTCTCTTCTTCCACACACTGCACTTCTTCTCCATCTACAAAGAGATGATATAAATCTCTTACTTGCCTTCTTTTAAAGTATGATAAATCATAAAGTTAAATATTCAAATATTAATTTCGCAAAGCTTATTTTCCATTTAATCCCATGTACTGAATACTCAGTAAATCTGTTTCCATATAGATCTAGGACTATCTTTTTATCTTTTTTTTACGCATTCTTTGTCCTGCATACTCAATTATATATCATTCTACCTCCTTTGTTGACAGTTTTAATCTTATTTCGATTCTTTCTCTTGTAGGTTACATTTCAGTGGCGGGCACGTAGCGAGGAAATGAACATGCGTCTTGCCAGGAATGTGGTTTCCAAAAATTAACTTTTATATATGCGCTGCGTATAAATGTTATGCATGCTATAGAATAAGTGTGTGTAACTCTGCTTCCCAATATTGAAATGGGTACAATAAATTTGAACACCTCCGTAAATTTACTAGAATAGTCGCTCTCTTTCAATTAAATACTGTTAACAATCATTTCTCTGTTCCCCTTCTTGCTTATTACTTTTACCACTGCTTTTGCAATAACTCGCTCTATTCAACATTATAACACACACCTAGTTTGGTAGTTGCTACCACCTAATGCACTAATACTGGGCCATTTTTATGTTGCTTCATGCGCAATATTTTTTGAGATTCGCATTTTACAGAATGATTCACGATATGGCGTGATTCCATTTAGGTAGGTGGCGTATGCTTACAGAAGGTTTTTATCAAAGAATTTCGGAAACGTCACAGTTTTGCAATTATTAAACGGTCATAGGTGATTTTTCTGCTCTTGTGAATCAGGGGCAGGTGAGCGCGGCTACGGGTAAGTGACAAAAGGATGCTGTGTGGTTTGGGTTAGATCATATTCGCTATTCGTACGACATTGAGATGTTTTTTCTTCCCAAATGGCCGGCACTGGTTACAGTTCTGGTTGAGACGTAGGGGAAACTTTTTCGCAAATCGTGGTTCCAAGACAACTCGGTTAGACATATCACGACACACATTGATGTAGCGGCGGGCAGTACCTAATATACCGCTCTGGTCAAGACTGTACGTTTGTCCGTGCGGCTGTCCTTTTGTACACAAATGTAAAGATAGGACCAATATCCGATGTTCGACGGTACTCACCATTCCACCCTGGGAAGGTTGGTTCTGAGAGAGGTCCTGCTAGGCGTAGGCTGTCATGTGTGGGGCATAGAACACAAATTGTACGAGAAATGGTGCGGCTTTGTGGATCATTGTTGAAGGCGCTGTTGGCGGCTGTAGTGGTTCCGTTCTTGAACTTATTTTCTTTTTTTTTTCTTTCACGGGGCTCCTCTACTGTTAATATTGCCAAGAGTTGAACACTTGAAAGTGGCTGTATAAACTATATTTCATGTTGGTATAGCTCTGTGTCTTTGTTTCGTACGTCTGGTTATTTGTGGGCCCTAGCCTAAATATTGGTCACTCTTAAACGAATGTTTTCAATAGACAATTCAATATTTTTGTTACTGGTGCGCTGTCACCATTTGCATTAACCGGTTAATCGGACTCGAGAACAAGCTTCGTGGGAAGGTGTTTGTGACTGCATATAAAATATTTTCGATTTTTAAGGGATCTGGTGCACAAAAATACATACAAAATCATAAACTGAGTGTAAAAAATGGGGTAGTTGATTATATGTTAATTTACAAAGCCATTAACCTCGTTCATTATGATGATAAAACATTTTACGATATAACAACAATAAATGCGAAAATATAAAATAACTCAAAAGGAAGGATGAATACCACAGGGAAATTTACATTTTAAGGAAGACCGTTGCAAATTCAGAGTTCAAAAAAAATCAAAAGTGAATTAAGAGCTTAAACTTCATTCTTGAAGCTCTACGTATCCAACTCATTCACATGGTACGTGGAAGCTGGCGGGCAGGGTGGCTTTGCGCTTATGAGACTTTCTATTTAATTATAAATACTTTTTACTTTCCAATAGATCGTATGATCGACCCGTCCATACTTCATTTCGACGCGATTCAATCCTATTGGTAAAGTTAGCTTTACTTATGATATTTCAGGCCTTGATGTGTCTCCGGGGCATTGACCAATGTTGGCTAGAAATGTGAAGTTTTTGTCGGTGACACTCTAGTCCCCTTTATGATTGAATCACTTGATGAGATGTTGCACTTAACATCTCATCTTTCAGTATACACTCGTTCTGTCGGTAAAATACGGATGAGGCAACGTGTAATATCGGCATAATGTCCGATCCTGCTAACAGAAGTTAGACCATGTTCTCTGAAATATCATTACGGAAGATATGTTCATCACTCGCTTGTCTTTTATCATGTATCCAAGTGAGTATTTCAATATCGTTTAATTCGGCTATATACTATTAGATAGATATGAGTATGAATCTTGGTGCGTATAATTTATTAACGGCAATATTGATATATTTTTTAATATCTCAGACGTGTTCAATCTGAGTTAAGAGCTCTTTTATGGATTACTTATTGATTTTAAGTTATAATTCTATTTATTTATTCTTTTATTTTTATATTCAATCCCGGTGGGTTCGGACAGTACTTATTAAAAAGATGACCGTCAAGAATAATGGCATGATTTTTGTTTGGGTGGGGGATATGGAAGAATTTTTTAAAAATAGGGGATAAAATAACCACAATAAATTGATTTGTGAATTATTTTTCAAACTAAAAGTATCCGTTCGAAAACAAAATCAAACTTTCGCGTTAATAATTTAGAATTGTCAATGTAATAGTAAGAGGTTTAAATTAATTTTTAGTATATTACATTAATGTTATTTTAAGGTAATTATTATTACCTTTTTCAATACACTCCATTTTTTTCTGTAACCATCTAGTATGATCATGTACTTGACAGAAGGCTGCTTGTGCTGTCCTGTCTTTATAGGTGAGGGGTGAAGCGATTTGAGGGAGGCCCCTGAATGACAACTAGGTGAAATTATGTTCTATTTTCAATTGTTTGCTCATGGTTTACACATCCTTTGATAGCCAGGAATGGCTTTCGAACCAAGCCAGAAATCATGTGAATTGATCATGGGTCGAAAATTATCATAATACATTATAGAAGTGATGATTAAAACAATAGTTTATTTTTCAAAAAGTATTAGGGTAGACTCCACCATGCCAACCCTAATAAGAAGCTACGCCATTGGGTGAAATACAGAATGGCGCATACACAAGCAAAGAGGAATAGAAAACGTAAATGTTCCACAGGTAAAGGCAAAAACTGCTGAAAATCGTAGAATCCTTGCTTCACTTGAAAAATTCTAGAAAACGTCCGAGTCATATACTACCAATGTGGAAAGCATAATGCATGACACAAGTGTATCTTCAAGCTGGGGTTGGAGATTCACGTTCGATGTGGAGTACAGTGGGTCTCCAGCAAATGCTCTCAATTTTGACGCAACAGGTGAGGCCAACATTAGTAGAAAATGCAAACAGAACAGAAAGCATAGGTTTTCTAGCTTGGGATCAGATGAATTCGGTTTTCCAGAAATCATATGAGAAGAAATATCCATTCACGTGAAAAAGAACTGGAAAATATAACAATGTTAAAATTCTGTTGACATGAAATCCCATTTCTGAAATGTTTTATAAATCTGGACCGCAAAGCGATTGATTTGCCATATTCAGACATTTCCTTTACTCCATATAGGTTGAAATTTCATTCGTGATATTGAGAAAATGTACCACTTTGAATTATCTACCTGATTAGCACGACTAAAATATGCATGGGCAAGCAACTCATTTCACTCGATGGGGTGACATTGTGCCACACATAAATAGCTGTCCTACCATTTAACCAAAGGTATAAAAGCAAATACAGTGCAGGAAATTGAAACATGACATTCAAGAAACTATATGTAAAATTTCGAGGTTCTTATCTCGGGTAAATATGGCTTTCCCAAACATAAAAACCTTGAAGTGTGGCTCATTTTCACCCGTTTTACGGTATTTTAAAATCTCCCAAATATGATTAATATTTATCTTATAATATAATTTATTTATTTTATATATATTTTTCAGTACCGGCCTTACAGATCTCAGGGCATTGGATGTCACTGCATTTGGCATCTGACGCGGGAGGTTCTTGGGTTGGAGTTCAAACATAGTGCTGAGGATATTCGATACTAGCTAGAGAGCTAGGTTGAATTCAGTCGCAGTCTGAAGGAGAAATTTCAGCAGATCCAAGCCTGCTCTGTTGCCCGTGTAGTTTCTCCGGATCACACGGTACGCATGCCAGAGCAGTACAAACGGGGCCACGGACCGCGTACTGATCTTTCCTTCTTCTTTTGTCATATGCCTTCCTCTTAATGCACTACACTAAACAGTTTTGGGAGACCAGACGGGAGCTTAAAGCTTTTCTCGTCTGGAGAGTGTTCGCTGATGGGAAATCCCTGGTTTGGGACAACTGGATAATCCGACGGGTACGTCAGCACTAGAACTCGCTATCCAGCATGGGAAAGATCACTGTCACCTCCCCGCGACAAAATAATGCACACTACACTTACGGAAATAATGATTGAAGTAGTTGTCCAACTCGGAATCACTAATCAAGGGTGAAACAAATAAATTATCATAGAAAAAGGGATGTACACTGTGTGGCGTCCCATTCATACTTTTCAAACACCATTTTAATGTAGCATTAAATGTTTGTGGTTAATATTAGTTTTGGGTAAATTCTAGGTGACGACCCATCTTAAATATTTTCTGCATCGGCTTTGGTTTCTCCTACGCCATCGTTGCCGCTCCGTGGCTCTTCCGATGCCACGCCACAAACCATGAGAGACGTGCGGCTGGGCCCATCCGGGAAACAGAGACCGGTTTCCCTCTTTACGTCACCTGCCGAGCGTCGGTATTTATTTCGTGAAAGTTCACATTAATTTTACATAAATGCGTGAGGATATTGGTTGTAAGTATACCAGAAAAAACCTGAACAAAGATGATAGTCGCAATTGCATGATTCTTACCAAATGAAAATCGTCTCGTCAATTTGCGAGGGGGAGCTCGGGACTGGTAGAGGAGCGTAGCAGGCTGGACCAAAGGAGCCGTGCCTGACTCGTCTACTACACCACCACCACTCCCAACTCCTTCCCACGCCAGTTCTTCGCCCGTCCCCACCCTGTCTCACCTAGCCCCATCCCTTCCCACCCAATCCCACCCCGTTCCACCCTGCCCACCCCGTCCCACCCCATCCCATCCCCCGTCCACCCGTCCCACGCCGTCCCACCCCCCGTCCCACGCCATCCCACGCCGTCCCAGCCGTCCCATGCCGTTCGCCAGCGCCGTCCATCGCCGTCCCAACGCCGTCCCACGCCGTTCCCACGCCGTCCCACGCCGTCCCACGCCGTCCCACGCCGTCCCAACGCCGTCCCACGCCGTCCCACGCCGATCCATCCCGTCCGCACGCCGTCCACGCGTCCACCCGTCCCACCCCCCGTCCACCCGCGTCCCACCCCTCACCCCGTCCCACCCCGTCCACCCCGTCCACCACCGTTCCACCCCGTCCCACCCGTCCCACCCCGTCCACCCGTCCACCCCGTCCCACGCGTCCACCCGTCCACCTCGCGTCCCACCCCGTCCCACCCCGTCCCAGGCCCCGTCCCACCGTCCGACCGTCCGACCCCGTCCCACAACCCATTCCACCACCGTCCCACTCCGTCTCACTTCATCCCACCGTCCCCCCTCCACCCCATTCCTACTCACCCTACCCCGTCCCTTCCCTTCCCACCTCCGTTCCACCCCGTCGGTCCCTCTCCTGCACCGTTCCCCGTCATCTGTGCTAGCTCTCCGCCACCATCTCCGTTCACGTTGCACCTCCTCCTCCACCCTCACATAGTCCCATCACCGCGCCATCCGCCCACGGACAGACACCGCATCACCATCTTCATTACCACCACGCCCACCTCCGTCCCACCGCGCGCTGAGGCAGGAAGCAGGCTCTGCGTGCTAAGAAAATAACGCGCGCATTCATCAACTGGCTGATTGTTAAGCGCGAAGCCTTCAATACTGTGATTTGCGTCGCGTAATGCATAGTAAAGATGGCTGGGCGTGACGTCACAGCGTCGGATCTCGCCGCAGAGGGGCAGGGGCGGGAAGGGGAGGGAAAGAGAGGGAAGGGGCAGTCGCGGTGATGAGGGCAAAGTACCGGTTGTCACACAGAACGATGCGTTCGGATAACGCGCTCGTACGTTGTGCTTGCACTGCCGCCATCTCCACTGCCGCCATCTCACTTGGATTGTACTATAAGTGGTGAGAGACACCGATGGGTGGGGGCGTGAAAGGGATGTGAGTGTACAATGACTTGTGTAGATACTTCGAGTGTGTTAATGAGTACATGTGAAATATGGACACGATGTGGGTACGATGTGGGTGCGATGTGTGTTCTTGTGGCTAGTGGGTTCTTGTGTGGTATGCTGTGTGGGTACTGGTGCTGGGTGTGTGCTTGCGTTAGGTGTGTGCGTGTTTTTGCGATGTGAACATTATCAGATAACCAAACAGCGTAAAAGCTGCGAAATGTCTTGTTCGATTCGTTATCACCTAAAAATATCAAAACACATTTTCAGAAAAAAATGTTTTTTTTTTGTTCATAACTTGTAACTTTGTGTTCATAACATATGATCATAAAGCTCTTCAGAATTTCATTGCCACTCGATAAACGCTAAGTATTTTTTCTTTAATTAGTGCGTAAATACTTCGTGATCTAGGGCAGTAAAACTATCGATCATCATATCTCCGGTAATTGAATGTATGACCAATTTCTTGCGAAAAATGTTGAAGCATAAAAATCCGGAATGTAGTAGATAATCTTCCCGATGGGAAAAGAGTAATATTTTTCAATGAAGATTTAACTCTGCAGTACACAAGTTACTCGAGTACCCTTGGTGATCTCTCAGAAGCATAATTTCTATTGAAGATGATGTACAGCTTAAAAAACTACCCTGAGAGTGATGCTTGCCACTCAAGGTGGAAGGAATACATCCTTTTCTCCGCACTCTCTGCAATTGAGACGTTCTCCGGGTGTACTTTCTTGAGAGCACCCAACTGCAAACTGATCCCACGTGATTACGCTGCACATGTTGGGCGCCAATCGTGCTCCCAGTGCTTCAAGTGTCATCTGTTCCGAACAAATGGTGACAACTCGTGAACAACAAAGTGAAGTTGCCCAACGTTATCCAATGGCAATTAGAAAGTTCAGATGTAATTGAAAAAATAGCTCATGCGTGGTAAAAAGATTTTGGTACCTGATTCAATTATATTTCTTTATTTCGCTACATAGCCTTTTTCTAACATCACACACTACGTTGCGTTGTCTGTTAATCCTATAGATATATTTTTGTATATATGGTTCATTTTTTTCGAATAATCCTGCCATTTCCGAATTCAAGCGGCCACTCCCCCAATTAGCTTGGATTACCGGGGTTCTTCTGTACTTGCATTCGCTGGCATGGACGAAGGCTGGCCCCATCTCTTATGCGTCCGCCGCGCCGCCATTCACGCAGGTGGCCGGCGCCAGCCCCCACCCGCGGAAGCGCCAAGGGCCAACCACGTTGGCACCCGCGCTCCATCGCACTTCCCCCCTCCCCCTGCCCCAACGACAACGTCATTAGGGCCTAAAGGGTAGGCCCGCCCACTGGCCGTGAAGACACAGGAACTGCTTCCGAGTAAATGAATGCCCTTACGACGTATCGTCCATTTTGGAATAAATTCCAGATTTCAAAAAGTTTATTCGTTTTCACATCATCTTGTCTCGTGAAGTTTATGAATTATTACCGGGACGTCCCGGACACACAACCAAATATCACTAATGTAGGTGGGATTCGAATCCGCGACCCCTTCAAGCCGAAAATATTACGGCGCTCCCACTTCAACGATCTGGGACTCCTTAGGTAAAATAGATTGATCTGTTCGTTTCCATATTTAAAGCCCCAGAGCCCGTAGACAAAAAAACGTTGATTGTATATTAAAGTCTATGCACTCGTACATTTGATCGCCTAGTGCAATTAATTAGAAATAAAATCATAGACTACTACGAAAACAGTTTTCTACAACGTAATTGACTGTTAACTTCGTCTTCATTTTGAGTAAGTCGAAATTTGTTTACTTCAGAAATAAAGTTAACACAAATATTCCATAAACAAACTGGGAAGTCTAAACGTACATCTGGAATTGAATGACCCATGCTCGTTAGTTGATGAATTTTTAATGATCAATTACATGTGCTTTTTGTACATTGAACAACGTGTTTCAGTTTTATATTTTATTATTTTGACCTAAATATTACACTTATAATTTGAAGTCTAGTAAGTTCACCTGCATTATAATTAAGTCTTTTGAGTATGGTCATAATATTTTGACTTCAATTAAGTCTATTGGACTGAATTACATTTTGATGTACTTTGTAAGGTACAGATAGTCATTACATTTCTTTAGTAATTTTAACTTGAGGTCCACACATTTTATTAGCATTCATTCGTGACTGGTTGACAGTAAGCAATGGGTATGTACTAGATCACTACCTACTCCAATGGAGTAAATGTTTATCTAGTGAAATCTACAAAGCACTATGACTTGGAAAGAGGTGTTCCCGATAAGTAAAGAAATAAAAATGTATAAATATCTGAAGAAAGCGAAAACGAATCTCCAAAACGTTATGTGATGCAACCATATGCAGTTTAGAAAACAAAAAAACATGTCAATAAGGAGATTGTCAATAAAGTGTTTGGACCTTACCTGTATGTTAAAATTATTCTATTACATCACACTTTCTCACGAGTTTTTGTTCAAGTCACGTCTGCAAGTTTTCTGAGATCTTCAGACGCGAAGCTAAAATGCACCTAACGTAAAACGAGGCGGAGAAAAATGAACTAAATATCACTTACCTTCAGTGTCACCATTGAGGATCTGCGCATTGCTTCGAACTCAGAGTTGCGTTCTTACTAACAGAACTGACTCAAGTAAACGTTTAGAAGAGGTGATTTCCCCTATTACACAGCATATTCAGATAAAAATTGGCTAAAAATCCAAATACAATTCCGAGTAATTCGTCCCCCTCGACGAGCTCTCCTGGTTGAAAGCGAGCGCGTAAATTTTACTGTTTCTCGCGAGGGAGCAATTTTCTTGGCCTCCTTTTGCTTCTTTCAAAGCATCGCTGAAGGCGAGTTGTCCGCAATTTTACGAGATTCTGACGCGCTGTCGGGGTATAAATGTTACGAGTCCGTGATTTACTTGCTTTCTAAGGAAGGGGTTGGACGAAGCGGAACAAAACAAATCTTTGATAACACAGCCAGCCGCCATCATCCCTTTTATGCCCGCCGGCGGAACCCTTCGGAAGGTGTCAAAGAACTGGCAGATGGAGGGAGCGAGAAAGGTTTGGGCCGGTGCAGCGTGCGGTGCCGGCTTTACGACGCACATTCAGCATGAAGAGCTCCTATCCGCTTCGGAATGTGTGGATTTACTGCCTGACCGTCTCTTGTGCGTCCTTGTGTTCATATGCAGATGAACCCGCGCCTAACATGTGGAGCATTTCTCAATTTAAAAGCCCCTTTTCAATATGTTGTCTTGCAGAAAAATTATTACTCATGGAGCCTTAAGAGATTTCTTGTTATTCGTTTAAGTGTTTACATCTTTCGACTCGAAGACACAAATACTAGGATAAAGATAAAATTCAGATATCATGCTCCTTGATGAGAGAGAAATGGAAACCCATAATTGAGTGCAGTGGCAAGCGTTCCTGTATATGTGAGTAGTAATTTATATTTACGTTTATTGTACGTTTTCGAATACTGTATGTTAAAACGACCTAACGGAGGAACGGAAAGCTGCCCTTAACGTCCGACGTCCGTTAATAATTTTAACAATCGTCGTGTGTTAAAAACAACCGACAGACATGACTTACTTGAGAAAATTGTTCAATGAAAAGGTATATCCCATTTCTATATTTTCTCATTATATTAAATTGAAATTCCGTACTTCTCAATGGAGTTTTACTTACTGTGTCACTAATTGTATTCATGAAGGGAATAAAAAACAGGTTTTAAATACGGTATCCTATTTCATTTGAAATATATATAATGTAATATAACATACTGAAATATTTTTTTCTAACTTTGATGTAACCCTACCGAAGATTTACTGTTATTACATAAGTATATATACACAACTCTTAAAACGTGTGTGGTTTTAATGAACGTTGTGTGTGTGTGTGTGTGTGTGTGTGTGTGTTGCAGATGTGCAGCGGAGCCCCGAGGAGTTGCTCCAGAGGCGCAGTAGGTGGGGGTCGTGCAGAGGTGGGGTGGGAGGGGGGCGTGCGCTAATTCGAGGCTGTCGAGCGTCGGCAACGGAGGCGGAGGAGTGGTGTTCGGGGCGGTTCACCCACCTGCGTGCGCGCGCACACACACACAAACACACACCAACACACACACACCAACACACACACACACACTCACACACACACACACACACCCTACACACACACACCAACACACACACACACCTACCCTACACACACACCAACACACACACACACCTACCCTACACATACACCAACACACACTCACCAACACTCACACACACACATATATGTCATTCCATACTCATACACCACTCACTCTACACACTCATGCACGTACACACACCGTATACTCAGGCATTTATAGATTTTACACTACACTATGAACGAGTGTGTATGTGGTGTATGGTGCGGGTGTGTAGTAACACACACCACACTCATCATGCACGCGCAAATCGTACGCATACATACGCGTGCATAAAGTTGCACATATTCCACGTACATTCATACGTACTCTATAACCTCTCGCACGCACTTTTACACGTATTTACATTCCAACTTCCCACACCGACGCACGCCAAATATTCATTCACACTCTCTCATGAGCACACCAATACGCACAATAATTCGCTCTCATACTCACACACACACACACACACACACAAACATACACGCCTACAATTACACAATTCCACTCATAAACCTTTACATACTAACTCTAAAAAGACTCTGGACGAAATTCGCATTCCTTTTTGATCTAGAGTAATGCAGTTTGTACGACTGCAATTCACACAAACTGTGTAAATAATATGTTACTGCTTCAGAGAGAACAACCCTCCAGATTTGCCAAAAAATTTAAGACGAGAATGTAGAATTTGATAGATAAGAAACTATCAAGGAAAGAAACAAACTGCTTTATATAGTTCGCAGGAACAAATATTATCATCATACACAATAACAGAAAACGAATGCTTTGAAGGCAGTTAAAAGTTTCCTTAGGTTGTCAGTAGAAAGGAAACACAATTTCATAGAAAATATTTAATTGTAAATATTGCTCATGTTGCATTATTTTTTCACTTTATCACATCCAGGAATGAGGTATTAGTCATTCTGTGGGATCAACATTTGTATTCCTGTGTAACAGACAACTGCCGCCTCGAATGTGTACCACTGTTTGGCAGCTACCTCCAACTGTGAGTCATTGTGATGGCGTAGTTTTTACCGGACAGGAATTTCTTGATGTGTACGGAAAGTCTGAAATCGCTGGGGGAAGACATTCGGACAAGGGTGGATGTTCATTCGATCGACCTCTGACGACTCGGCTCACAACAGATCTGCTGCAGCAGTTCCGCTGGGAAGTGTTTCACCACCCATCGTGTAGACCCCCCGCCCTCCCAACGAATTTCAACTTTTCTTGAGCGGCAAGAAATTCCTCTCCGGGTCAGTATTACGTCTAAAAGCGGCTCCACACATTCGGCCTTCGCCGAGCAGCGAGCTTTTGCTCGCCCAATCCCGAGCAGATGATACGTTCGGCGAATGTTCGCTCCTATTGATCTGTCCGAATGACCGATACGCGGTGGGTAGAGCGAATACCGACTGTTCAGCGCTCGGCAAATCGCAGTCAACGCTTTCACACTACTCGGGATTCAGCTAGCGGTTGCTCGGGATTCGCCGAGTGCCGCATGTGTGGTGCCCTATTAACGCATTTGCCTCAATACTTCCCTCAAGTTTAACAATCACTACCATCTTCACGACGCGATGCATCGCAGTACATCACAAGGCATCTCATGGCAACGCGCGCATCCCATGTCACCGCATACCATGGCATCGCAACCCATGGCATCGCAACCCATGGCATCGCAACCCATGGCAACTTGTTGTAATGCATGGCAACGCATGTCATCGTATGTCATCGCATCGCACGGCATCACTTGATATTGCATGGCGTCGCATTGCATTGTATCGCATCGCGTCGCATCTCATTTCATCGTATCGCATCGCATGAAATCGCATCACATCACATCGTATAACATCGTATCACATCGTATCGCATCATATCGCATCGCGTCGTATCGCATCGCATCGCATCGCATGAAATCGCATCTCATCGGATCGCGTCGCGTCGCCCTGGCTGGGGCACGGGCAGCCTGAGTCTCCGGCCGTTGCGCGGCCGCTGGGAAGAGGCCCGGGGCAGGAATGCAGGTGCAAGAGTGGCGGGGACGTCGGCATCGGCATCGGCGGCAGAGGCAGAGGCAGAGGCAGAGGCAGCGGCAGCGGCAGCGGCAGAGGCGAGGGAGAGGGCGGCCCTAACGACCGCGCGAGGTGTCGGATGGCCGTCCCGATTACAGGCCCCGCTGCCGCCGCTGCCCTGGGCGAGGAGCCCGCCCGCCCCCTCCGCCGCTCCTCCTCCGCCGCAGCCGCAGCTGCAAGCGAACGCCCGCCCGGCCCGGCCCGGCCCAGCTCCCCGCTCTCCCTCCCTCCCTCTCTCCCTCTCTCCTTCTCTCTCACTCCGCGGGCAGCGTGCACTCCGCGTCCCTCCCTCTCCGTCTCTCTCGCCCGCGCGCTCTTGGCTGCTCGTTTTTTAATACATATTTTATCTCGCTGCCCACTTCTCTCTTCCATCTCATCAATTTCTCTTTGCCTTCGCACTTCTGGCTTTCTTACAAGCTGCCGCGCGCTTCTGGTCTCTGCCTCCACACACACACACACATACACACACACACACCACTCCATCTCTGCCTCCCTTTTCTGAGTATTCTTGTTCTCTCTTGCTGTTTTTCTTGCTCTCTCGCTCTCTCCCTTCCTTACCCATTCTTTCTCTTTACAACACTCTCTCTTTCTCTCCCATTCTTAGCTCCCTCCCTCTGACTTTCTTAGTTTTTCCCTCCCTCTCCCTCTCTCTCTTTCTATCCATCTATCTACCCTCTCTCTCTCTCTCTCTCTCTCTCTCTCTCTCTCTCTCTTTCTCTCTCATACTGTTTCCAATATTTTTTCCAATTGTGCGCCCCTCTCTTGATAACCTTGCTAATTCTCTTCTCCTTCATTCTCTAGTTGCATATTATCTAGCTGTTTTCGCTCGTTCTTATGCCTACTGAAATAAACACTGATCTTCCTGATTCAAAAAATTTAAAATAAAATGAATTTCTAAATTATGAATGAATTATATTAATGTAGCGAATACAGTAGCAAATAATTTTCTGTGTTTAAAATAATTATTAATAACAAATACCTATTAATGCTTCAAACGTCTAAAAATTAATCTTAAAACTTCAATTTCGTTTTTTTCAGTTTTAAAGAAAATGTGCACCAATTTGATTCCATTATTTTTAATTTTAAAAAATAACACAACCTTCAATACCAAAATATCTCAGCGGATTCATGTGCAACGTAACTTTTTAATTGTCAAATGCAAATGAAATAAAACTGAACTGAAAACAAATACTAGAGAATGAAACTAAAATATAATATGTTTTGAAAAGAAAATACCTTTTCAAATCTTTAAAGCTGTTTTAAAACCCATACACAATATTGCACCGCCATTAGTCGGCGTTTTCATTTAATTTTCAAAAATAGGCTATTACTTCACCATCTCTCTTCCCTAGAGTTGCTCTCGATTCCAATTTCCGGAAAACTGTTTTCTCATTTTGTAGATTAAATGATAACTGCAATCAAAACTCTTAATTTGGGGGGAGGCGATATTTATCCCAGTCTAAAATGTATTCTATATTTTAAAATAATGTTTACCAATTTAACGTTGAAGATGGATTGTCATTTAGTAACAATCTTCCTCCAGAGAATCAATTTCTCGACAAGAACGATAGGAACAGTTAAGTTATTTACATGGAATCGAAAATAAGGAGTTCCGTACAATGTTCACTGTCATCCGTGTAAACTTTGAATGAAGAATACATTTAATACGTGAAAATTGTCTTTTCCAAATCTTACATATTTTCTAATTGTTTTGAAAATTGTACACGTTCAAGATGATTTGCAAGTATTTTCAATCTGACAAATTCATTTGATAATTGCATAGCGACTTCAATTTAACTGTCGTTCATAACGTAAGTGTAAGTGTAAGTACAAGTTTATCTACAAGTAGAATAAGAGCATCTGTATGTGTGTAGTTTTTATCCCGTGTTTGATATTAGATATTTTTACAATTATATGTGCTAAAATTAATGCAATTAAGATAAACCTAGTTGCTTACAAAACCACTAGTTCTTCGTGGATTTGCAGAATGTAGTATGAAATTTCGAATTCCATGTAAGCAGGCAAATTACAGAATATTCTATTTTTGATTATATTTACTATTAAATTTAAAAATAAAAATTATTTGTAAGAGACAGCTACCTTAAATATTTGTATTGAATTAAAATGAGATCAAACAATTATTACAATAACTTTCATCTTTGAAAAAATCACATTCGCTTCCCGAAAATCAGACCTAAACATCCATCGCGAAACAACCACTGCAGTAATATGGTTTTATTCGAATAAGAGAAGAACAGAAAGGAAGAAATTTACAGAGTTGAATGTGATTCAAATTCGATTTTAAAAACAACAACAAAGAAGGAATGGATAGCTACACGTACACTCCAACACGAGAATGAGTTTTAATATTGAATTGTTTGATTTTTGTAGACAATACATTTATTGAAAACGTGTCACCTTCACTTGAGTCAGAGTAGTATTTCCAATCCACCAGTTGTCTACAAGAAATAATAATTTCTCTACTCTAGGAAGGGACGCAAATAATCGCCCGCAATTTATAGCATTTCATATCTAAGGTAGCAGGCGTGTGCAATAAGACAAAATAAAATAGTAGTCTTATAAAGCATTCACATGGATCTCTTTGATCGTTATTTGCTATCTTTGTCTGATTTATCTGTTGCGTCAGCTCCAGAGAGCTATTGTTTCGAAAGGCTAATGAATAGTTAAGATGTTTGGTTTAACCAAGCAAAAGAATATAGTGTTCTTAAAGTTTATATGAACAGTAATTTAGTAAAAGATTAAATTGATTACACGCAATACAATGTTTAAATTCATTAGCGTAAGTATACGTTTTGTTGGCATGAATGGCAGTTTTGTAAGTTATTGCGTTCTTGTTACTATCATTTATTTGTTTTTAATGTATGAAGTGATGCATTACTGTTCTTCGTAAAAACATTTTTAGTGAAATGAAATACGCTGTACTAGTGCATTAACTGACTGAGTGGAAAATAAGTAGATAGAAATTACCAAAATGGGAGTGTAAGAATCGTGTAATGCTTAGTTTCTGTTATTTTTATTTTCACTGCGACAGACTTTAATGTATATTAAGATAAAATATGCATATATAACTAGATTATAAGTTTTGAAACTTTTTTACTTGCGAAAACGTGAAAACTAGATTGGTAAGAAAGAGCTCAATTTTTTCACAGTATAATTTGAACTCTAAACGCCCGTTAGATTCAAAGGAGCAGGTCAGTGCAATTAATCTTAACGAGAATGTATTTATTATGATTAATTTCACAACGTACTATTTTCCAGAAGATGTCTTTGTTTGCTTTTTTAAACCAAGCCACAAAATCTAAATGCATTTAGGTAAAATAAATTATTGGAAGAGAAAAGTTGCTTAATTAATTCAAGGACAGTACATAGTCTTTTTGAACGCAGTCATTAAGAATACAACGTATACTAAATTGCATACAACTTACGGAAATAGATAACTTTAGTAGAGAAATAAATATAAATAAAGAAAAGTGTGATTTTACTGTTGAAAAAGATGAAATTTTATTCCGCCATAACCTGAATTTTGAAAAATTTTAGACGAAATCATTCATAAAGTTAGGTTTTTTTTTCTAAATTCTAGTGCTGTGAAAACTTAGAAAAACTAATGAATATTTTCTTTAAACTATTTCAACAATTTTTACTTCGTGCGTGTTTGGGACAGCTGAGTCCATTTTGCATTGAATGGCTGAGATGAACGCCTGTCGGTGCAAAGTCATCCTCGCGAGATAACAAGGCGATAGGCGCACCGCCAAAGCAGCCTCTATCTACGGACACGTCGATCACCCAATCGCTCCCTGCCCGCGCCACATCGACCCTCTCCACATCTCCCAACCCGCCCTACCCCATCACGGCTAATCCCTGCACTTCTGGTCCTGTCCCGACGCTCGACTCTCACCGAACAGCCCCTCCCACCCACGACCCACTCCGTCCAACCCCGACCACCCGACACACCCAACACCCCCCTCCGCAACCCCGTCACCGAACACCCCGTCCACCGACAGCCCGTACCCACCCCGATCACCATCCCCGAACACACCCCGACACACCGCACCCCGACAACACCCGACACACGACACACCGACACACCCGCACACCCGACATAACCCCGCCCCACCCACGACACACCCGACACATCCCGACCACCCCGACACACCCCTACACACCCGACATACCCGCCCCACCGACGACACACCCGACACACCACTGAACCCCTCCACCCCGTCCCACCCCGCACACCTCGTACCACCCGACACACCCGTCTCACACCGACACCACCCCGTTCCACCCTCTTCCACCCCACCATCCCGCCTAACCTACCTACCTCCCTACCCCCCACCACGCCCAACACTCCCCACGCCGCCCACCCCCCACTCCACCCTGCCAACCCACACGTCCCAAGTCCTTTACCGCCCCGCCTCTCATTTCTATCCGTACCTCCAGTACTGCCTCACCGCAGCCCCATTCCGGCAACCCTTGACATGTCTCGCGCTGGGTGCAACAGCGATCCCGCCCTGCATCTTTTTCGTCTTCCCCTGCCTGACTTCACCCCTCATCGCCTGCCTCGCCACGATCATCCCTCGCCCGCCCCCCCCTCACTTTGCCTCCGTAAAGCTCCCTCCCAACCTGCGCCACCTTCCCCGACAAATAACAATAAAAATATTTTATTTTCAACTCAGAACGATATTTTGCGAAACATTAATGCACGTGTATGATAGAATGTGCCTTTAGAAACACTTTAAGCCCGATGCCACACTTGCAAAACTATTTCAAAGCGCAATGCGTAACGCCAGGATCGATAATTCAAATAAGGTTTGGAGTTTTGTCCAGGTCTTCTGCAGCATTCAAAGGCTTTCGACTTGCGACTTTCGAACTTGCGATGCAGTGGGCGTGCGTCGCGATGAGCAAGCTGCTCATATGGAAATGCGAAGGTGTCTCGGGGGCGAGGGCGCGCGTCAACGCCCGGGCCGTCAGCCGGTGGCGGCGGCGGCGGCGGCGGCGGCGTGGTGGAGGGGGTGGGGGAGCGGCAAGGAGCTCGCGCGCCGCAGCCGCGCCGCGACCGGGTTCGTCCGCTATAACAAGGCCGGGGTCTATTAAAAAAGGTACAAACACGCCGGCAAAGACATTGCCCGCTTATTATCCTGCGGCGCCTTTTTGCCCTTTCAGCCGCGCCGCGCCGCGCCGCTCGCCCGCAATCTACTCGTCCCGCCCCGCCCTCCCAGTCCACACGTCCGCGCTTCTCTCTCCCCCGCCGCCTCCCCCCAACATCCTTGCCCTCAACGCCCGCCTTACCCCGCACTCGCTACGCGCAATCCCCTTGGCCTGCTTTGTCCCAACCCGCTCTCGTGCCCGTCCTCGCTCAGCGTCCTTTGCCAGTTTCGTCCCGCTTCGTCCCGCCCTCTCCCGCTCCCTCTTGCACCCTTCCGGCCCGTCCCGCTTCCTCTCTATTTCTCTCGCTTCCTTCGTCCCGCTACTACCCACTGTCCCGCATCCCCTTTTCTCTAAGATCGGGGCGTTGCCGATCCATCCTGCCCCGCCACGCCTCTCCCCACCACGCCTTGCCCGGCTTCACCTGGTTCCATCCGGCTCCACCTCGCTCCGCCCAGCCTCGCGCCGCATCCCCCTGCCCAACTCACTCCACCCGATCCGATTCATTGGTCCCACTTCATCCCGTTACTCTCCTCTCAACCTGAGCTTGTCTACTCCGCTACTCCCTAATTCGGCCTGCCTCGCCCCACTATCTCAACCTCCCTCACCTTCCTTACCTCACCCACACCCCTTCTCACCTGCTCTACCTTCAACGTCCTTCCCCTCTGCTCGTCCCATCTTCTCTTTACACTAGCGAACGCTCAAGAAGTGAAAAATATCAAAAAGCGTAATTTTACTTTCTAAGAAGAGAAAAGTAATAATGCGCCGAAATCGGGGAATTTCCGACACAAACATGTGTCTGTCCATCTGTCCTTCTGTGCACAACGCTAGCGCATAAACTGTTCAGCCGATTTTTTCCAATCGTTTTAGCTGATGTCGCGGACCCTGGAATTGGAAAGCGACATTTTTATTAGTTATCATGAAGCCTTTGAACAATCTAAAAATTATCAAAAAATGGCTCCAAATTACATTTTGTTGTTGAATAATGCAAAAGTAGCTTAAGAGAATGGTGCAGGTATCATTTTCATTGACATCCTCAAATTTTCAAAAAATGAATAAAAAAAATATTGGAACTCCAAATTGTAGATAAAGATTTTTCTCTCAGACAAAGTCTGTTGTACAAAATTAACTCTAACAACAAATAACTAACAACAGACTTTGTCTGAGACAAAACTCTATCTTCAATTTTGTAGTTTTAATTTTTTTTATTTTTATAAAAACGAGCAATACCCGAAACTATGACTAGCACTATATTTTTTATTGTCTCTTGTAACTTTAATGAAGAAAATAACAGAACTCGGCTATGCTAAGTAGCAAGTTTCGATAATCCTGCCACCATTGGGACTCGAACCTGGGACCTCCCGGACAGGACTACTGCTGTGACATCAGTTGATGCTCTGAGACACCTCCCGTGGTTTAAGATTTGCTCTAGCAGCTACTGTGGCAAATGCTTTGAAACAAGTGTGAATCTGTGACATGGTTTGACGTTCTTTGTTCAAATAGGAGAGCTGATTGGTGAATGAGATACATCTTAGAAATAATGGTAAAATGTTTTTCTCCAAAATTATAATACATATCATGAAAACATTATTTTATTAATTTTCCTTATCAACACAGACATTACAGGACTCCTACTATTCCAATACATATATTTCCTAATGTGAAATGTTTTTGGTAAATTGAATAACAAAAAAAGAGAAAAGAATTAGAAAGTAGAAGCCTGTTTTTACTTTGAATGATTATGCATGCACCCTGAAGTTTGTAATTGATTCTTTCCATGATCATTTAACACACGAGGACTATACATATTTAAAAATCCGTAATGGTTATTTCACGTGAAGAGACGAAGTTGCTCTTCATGCATGATTTTTCAAGGCCGAATAACTAACGAGAGGGAAAATACAGTTTGAATATTTTGTTGATTGCTAAAGCAATAATTATAGAACAGTTCAGTGAATCCATCGCCGAGGATCAGTAGTCTGTCTTCAAAGATTATTTCCATTTTGATCCAAGAGTTTTCGATGATGGCGTTTACCAACACTTTCGTCCTGATTTTATTGATAATGCCTTGCAAACTTTGCAGGGGTCATTTTTCTTCACCAGGACATCACGTTCTTCTGGGAGATGTTGTTAATAAGAAAAATATTGAGGATTCTCAAACGAAACAACCCAGTAATGATAACGATTCCATTGATTACAAAATATCTAATTTCCATACTCTTATGCAGCACTACTGGAGAAACAAAGATGGAGTAAGAGTGTACGACGGCCCTTGTCATCATGCGCTTATTATATTTGCAGAAAAGACAGGAGTTCATTTAAAGCCTGTTAAACCTGCTAAGACTACTTTTGGAATAAGTACCAACGGAACATACGATGGTGTAATAGGCCTTGTTCAAAGCTCTGCGGTGGATATAGCAGGCACCCTTCTGTATTACTCTCACGACATGTATAAATTTGCGGACTACACCCTTCCTGTCGAGACGAGCCCTTATTGCATCGTGGTAGGCCGCGCCCCCGTAGTGCCCTTTGCGCAAGTGTTGCTGCTTCCCTTTACACCGTTCGCTTGGGCGGCCATTTTGGTGTCGCTGGGCGCCGCCATCTTGGCGCGCTTCTCCGTGCACTACTGTTTCACCAACGGCGTGCACCGCGATGGAAGATGGTCGGCGTTTACCCGCACCGTGCTAGACGTGGCGCAAGTCGTCTGCGCAGGCGCCGCCAGCAGCGACGTAGCTTCTCTAAGCCAACGCATCTTGACCGGGGCGCTGCTGCTGTTCACGTTGGTGCTCAGCAACGCCTACACGGGTCAGCTGCTGGGCTTCCTGACGGCGCCGCCTCACTTCGCCGACCTGCAAACGTTGGACGACGTGGCGCGCGTGCTGGACGCCGTGTTCGCGTCCAGCTTGGCGAGTATGTACGAAAACGAGGACGCTCCACAAGCGTTGACAAATATACGACGGAAGTTGCGTAAAGTACAAATCAGGGATGGAAAAACTATCTTGCGGAGGATAACGCGTGGGGAAAAAATTGGTCATCAGTTATCCACTACCTTGTTCTTCTACTTCTCCAGCGTAAAGGAACTCACAGATAAGGGCAAACGGATGCTTCACCTCGTGCCGCAGTGCGTGAACCCGCCGGGGCAAAAGGCCTTCGTGTTGCGCAAGAACTCCCCGCTGTTCCCTGCGTTCAGCGCCGTGATGGAGCGCCTGGTGGAAGCAGGGCTGTTCGACCACTGGAGACGACTGCAACGCCACCACATGGTCGCAAACGGAGTGGTCATTGCCGACCCCTCAGGGCAGTCCGCAGATCCTCTGCCCTTGAGGATGAAGCAAATGGTGGGCGCGGGATTCATCCTTGACGTAGGTTTAAGCGTTGCTCTCGCTCGCTTTATCCTGGAGGTTTTTCTATCAAGGTTTGCAAAAAAGTTCTTCAGGGGTGGCAAAACTGTGGAATTGGGCGCACGAATTGGAATTGCGCCCAACTTAACCAAAGTGCGCAAGGTAGTGCGGAACAATTTTGGCCAACGCCCGTCAGTGACAAGGGAACGATTGGAAGTCTAAAAAAATTGAAAGTGATTGCTTTTTTTTCTTGGGCTTTCTTCAGCCGACTGCCAGTTACCCTTTACGTCCCGATGGAACGCCTATTCGACCATACATTAGGTACGAACACTTCAAAAACACACGAAGACTTCAAAAAAGTCTTGGGCATTTTTGGAAGAGCAGTACTGATGAAATTATGGAATGTTCTTTAACGTATTCTGACATCGAACAGGTGTTAGGTTCCTCTAATATAACTGATTGATTAGTGGTTCCTGGCGCGTTCCTGTAATATAACAATTATGTTGCCAGCACATGCAAGAGTTAGAATCATTGCAAACACTGAGTATATCATATTACACTACACTTGTTTTGACGTTAAATTTACAAGGTGTTTTTTTTAACCTTTGCGTGACTCACGTCAGCTGGTATCGCCATGCTAATATGCATTGGCCAGTATGCATCCGTAGCATACATTACGTGGGCGGTGCATACTGTCAATAATTCACTGATAATTGAATGACGACTTAAGCTGCGCACGCACTGGGTCGGTACAGCACGGATATATAGAATGACGGGTGATTTTAAAAGTTCATAACATAATTTCCCGTAAAGGCCCATTCACAATGCACACACAAGCATTGACATAACGCATAGACGTAAACATTAACATAAGTGATAGACTGAAGTATTCATAATGTCTAACATAAACGTAAGCAAAATATGACTTTCTATTGGCTGTGAGATATTCTGGTTTACTATTGGTTGGATGTGAGAATCGATTTCAAGATATCGACTATGCTCATGGCCCATATGGCTTTTATTCTTCTATCGAGTTCGCTCTTATTTCGATTCTCGATTTTGAGTTAACGTACTGTGATGGGTTCATTTCTTATGACTTACGTAAGGATAAGCACAGAAGCTTGCATGCTTTTACGTTAACGTCCTACGTGTTATGCTTATGCGAACGCATTGTGAATGAATCCGCTTAAGGACGTTGTCGTAACTTTTATGTTAACGCCATGCTTATGCTTATGTTTGCATTGTGAGTGGGCTTTAAGGTTGTGCGCACTAGGCTGTCTCGGTCGGGACGGGATGATCCGCACCTTTCGATGACGTCATCGGCATGGTAGAGACAGACTTTCCGCCGTTTCAGTTCTGTGGAAGTGAGGCTTGTGAAGCGAACGTGAATGCTTACAATTTAACTATCGATCCATAATAACCTCGAATTGTACATTATGATATAAAGTTTTAATTAACCCCTCAGACGTGTACAGTGGCGTATGCCGACTTTCACGGCGTGTCTCCTTAGCGTGTAGGTCGACATATATCGTGCTTTTGAATGCTTTATGAACGCGTTACTCGACATATTTCGTGAAATGATGGCTAAATAGCAATTCCATTTAGTATCTCAACTTCTTGTATGCCGAAAATCATATTTTGCACATCAGTTGTTGACTTTTATGAACGATATTGTGGTTGCGGACACAAAATTTATGGTAGTGTAATGTCAGGATTGTCAAAAGAAGATATTCAAATACTATAACCAGAAGTGCGGGTCAAAGGAAGTCTGTAGTGTGCTATAACAACAATAACAGAAGAGAAACATCATACTGTTGCAAAAGGTGCCCTCGGAACTCACCTTTGTGTGTTATTCCTTGCTTTGAAGAATGCCGCTCTCGGAAGGATGCTTTGTTTATTCTTTAGCTTAATGAGCTTATTGTTTGCGTTCAAATCCAGAAAATGAAATAAAGAACGTACTTTCCTCAAGTATACTTTCCTCCGAAATATGTATGTTAAGTAGTTATGTTATTTCCTTTTTGCGTGGAATTGGGAACTCTATTGTTTTTACACAGAAATAACAATACTTACTTCTGTTACAACATTACTATCTGTGTTCATCTGTAAATATATATATTCATTGACATAATCTATTGAAACCAACAACAAGAATAACAATTTTCACATGTAATCTGATAAATTCTTCTTTCTCATTATCTAATACTCGCTACCAATACCCAAAATTTTAAATGAAGACTTACAACAACAAAAAAACATAATTAGACTCTTCATAAACTATTAAGAAATTAAACAGTTATAGAAGCTCTGGGGAGTAGTAAAGCAGAAAGCTCGCTAAAACGTTTCATCTTTGCTTCCAAGTTCGTACGTTAGTGTTTTGGAAAAAAGAAATGAAATAGTAAACGTAAGAAATTATTATAAATTTTTTTTTTAATTTCCAGAACATCATACAAACAAGCAAGGAATTTCACCAATAAATGGAACATCCAGAAATAAATGCCATCCAATATATCCTATTGTAAATGCATTCGAAACTACGAATTCATTACCTTAAACAAATGTTTAATTTTGTCATCGCTTCAAACAATTAATTTTCAAATATGTTAATGATAACCTCTTTACTATTAAAACGTAGTATCTGACAAATAATGTTTTGATCATGCAGTATTGCATTATTTAAAAACAAAAATATTTAAATACTCATAAAAAATTCAGACGTAAACAACATAAGGAATGCAGTATGTCGCTGTCGCTGGCTTCAATTCAATCATTTCTAATTTAATCATTAACTTGAAATATTTCGTTCTGACGCAACGGTAAAACTGGAGCTTTTATGTGCAGCGTAGCGATGCCACATTTGGCGAAATTACAACAAGTGGATCGAAGTGTGGGGACCAAGCAATCCAAAAATTTACGTTTCCAAGTGACGTGTTTCTAATTTATCTATCGAATGAATGGCTCTAATTAAATGACACGAGAAATAAAAAAAACTGAATAGACAATCAATAAATATTAATAGGTGATATAATAGCCCATATTTATTTTGCATGTTATAATTAAAATAAAAATAGAATTCTGAAACACCGCATGCGTATCCTTCGTGATAAAACTTAGAAATTAGAATTCTCTCTAGGCGCTGAAAAAACGCTCAAAGGAATAAATATTCCAAATTAATCACCTGAATATTACTTCCGTATTTAATCAAATAATAAATAATTGCCATCTTATTAATTAAATCAATTAATAAATTATTAATGACTTGGATATACTATTCCTCAGACAGTCAGTTTCTACCTGGTGATACTTGCACTCCACAATTGCATGATATCTTAATCTGAATAATATAATTTTATGATTGATGGCCTAAATAATTTAATAAATGGATCGTTAAGAACTATTTGCTTACAGTATGAAGAAACGATGAAAGCAATTGTACCGTCGGCTGACCGCCAACTTTATGTACTCGTAAATCAATGCACTGAGATTATATATTGTATAATTAAGTAAAAGTGCAAGAAAGCAAAAATAGAATTAATATTGGGATTTTCAATATCAAAATTTGAATTATAATTTTGTATTTTTTATTTCATTAATTCAATTTTACTCCTGGCCCTTGGTGTAAACCCTGTATATATTTTATTAATTTCAACCAAAAATAACGCAAAAACGACTGATTTTTCAAAAAATTGTGGATAATCTATTTAAAGAGCTAATTTTGTAGAACTGACTTTGTCTGAAGCAAAAATCTCTATCTTCAATCTTGTAGTTGTACATTTTTTTGAAATTTTCGAAAATATATAGCATTATCTGAAAATTAGTCTAGATCTATATTCCTTATTCTATATGTGGAGACAATTTAAAGAAAAAAATTGGATCAGATTTTGTGATTTTATCTTTTCGAAAATTTTAATCGCAAAATACGCAAAAACTACTTGTTTTTTCAAAACATTGTACTTGACCTTTTTTGAAGAGAAAATTTTGTACAACAGACTTTGTCTAATACAAAAATCTCTATCTCCAATTTTGAAGTTTCAAATTTTTTTTCCACTTTTCAAAAAATCGGGGATATGAACGAAAATGAGATCTGCACCATTTTCTTAAACGTCCTTTGCAATATTCAACAACAAAATTTAATCAAAAAATTTGGAGCCATGTTTTTTGAAAATTTTGAAAATAGCATGAAAAATACATGAAAATAAATAAAATTAAAATGTTGGTTTCTAATGCCAGGGTCCGCGACATCAGATACACCGATTGGGGAATAACAATTTTGGAGAAAATCGCTGAACGGGTTATGCGTTGTGCACAGACGGGCGGACGGAATTGAATTGAATTGTGTTGATGCCTTATTTTATTGAGACTCAGTCCATGAGGCCTGCTCTTCAGTCTGACCACACAATTTGCTCTATGCTCCGATGGACCAACGGGGAGACGTTTTGCCGTCAACCGATTTTTCGGTATCAAGGACACACGAAACGGATTTTGGCTACACCACGTGTCAGAGAAACATT
This sequence comes from Gryllus bimaculatus, assembly GCA_017312745.1. Taxonomy (NCBI): domain Eukaryota; kingdom Metazoa; phylum Arthropoda; class Insecta; order Orthoptera; family Gryllidae; genus Gryllus; species Gryllus bimaculatus. The sequence goes on from BOPP01000091.1 coordinate 4,206,881, forward strand.
TTTTTCGAAATTTTGAAACTATCCACTTGTTATTTAAAGAGCTCGGCAATAAGAGTTTTCTGTCGAAAATTCGCCGTTTTCCGACGCACGATTACAATACTTTTTTCTTCTTACGTTAGTAAGGGCGAGAAAGTGAAAAAGAACTACTGAATCATTACAAAGTTTTAATAGCTGCGCTAAATACGAGTAGATGCATTCTTTCGAAATACCAATTTCTGATTGCATCAACATGAAAGATAGTATTTCATCTTGTGGAATAATCACGCTTGTTGTTCAGCGGATATTTTACAAATAATAATATGTCATGACAGGGCAGCTGGTCACTGTAACCGAAGCCAACGGCTGGCTGTAGGGGTCCAAGCCATGCCTGCGCCCAGACAGCATGTGGCGATTTCTGAGATAGGCTGAAGAAATTGCCACCAATTGCCACGCAATCCTGCCGACTGTTAACGAATTTAAAATATGACGTTATTTATTGTACGTGAATGGGATATTCTAATAAAGTGACGATTAATTTCGTAATTAGTCTTGTGTACTTGCTATTCTTATCATATTAGGGCATTATTTGATGTTCTAAAATCTGTGAAAAGTGTCGATTTTTCAACGTTTCAAAAGAACTTGTAATCGACATCAACACAGGAGTGCGATTTCTTGTCTTGAAATAAAGTTATTCGTTCAGAATGAATGAACCAAGAATACACAAAAGCATTGAAAATATGAGTGTATCAGAGAATCACGTTCTCAAATATAAAGTTACGTAAATGTGACCAAGATATTTGTCTTATCTATAACAGAACCGTATTTGAGTACTGCGCGTGAATGTCAACCTTTATTAATTAAAATTATTTTAATTAATGAAAAGTAGTTGTAAAATCCTCCTAATTTTTTCTAGAATAGGAAATAATATATTTCAAATAGGAGCAAGTATACTGTAATATACGTAATTAGATGAGTTCCATTCAAAAGGAAAAGTATTTCTAATACGCAAACAGTCCTGTCACATGGGTCTAGCCGTGATTGCGCTGAAAAAAAAAACGCATAATTTTAATATTTCTTCTTTTGAACTGACATAATGAGATGAACAGAATGGAACCGTAAATATAAAATGATATAGACGTGGGAACATTTGAGGAAAATGTAGAATCAGTCAACCTAACCGGGTTTTGATGTAGTAGCAGGTACTTTCTCGCTTGGGGAGGCCAAAGTCATTCTGTCAACTATGTCTCCTACAGCGTATGAAGATTAGTGTGCATCTCGTAAATTTCGAGAAAGGAACCATCGTGGTTACAACATGCACGCTGAAAAGTTGAACCGTAGTGTTTTAAATGGCCGGCGGTGGGCAGAGTAGTACAAGCAGAACAAATCGTTGAAACAACGCACATGGTCGGGCCATGCTTCATTCTACAGGTGAATGCGTCTCTCGGATGACAAATGCTTGGGTTGCGTAAAGCATTTACACATGTATTATGTCGGAATAAACAGAAAGATTGTGTCGCGATCATCAATCATTCGCCGTATGTAAATCAGGAGAGATGTGTCTTCATTACTTAGTTGTTCATGTTGGCGATGATGGATAACAGAACTGGAGTTTTTCTTACCTGTGTTCTCAATTTGTTAAGAGCTTTGAGGAAATTCATGCGATCTCTGCAGAAAGATAACATCAATCTAAAGTGCAAAACATAGTAATTTTTGTCGAGATTTCGTCAACTTTTTTCTGGTTTTCATTTGCTTTTTTGTATATTTTTTCTTTTCAACGTTTCTTGATCTTGTATAATTTACTTTATCTTATTTTCCTGTTACACTTCTTCTATGACTCACTTTCACCTATTTTTAGTTTTTATTCGTTGCTTTCTACTCGTTGATATCCTGAATATTTTTGATACCTAAACCCATCTTCTATTTCATTTCTGAGGCATCTTTTTTCTGTGCTATTACAATTTGTCTTTTGTGGTCTGTTTTCCCGTAATTACTCTGCGTTTTTCTTATATGGTCTACGTTTTCTCTTTCTATGTTTCAAACATTTCATTTCCTAGACATCAGGTACCCAGTATATATCTTTTCGTAATATTCTCCTTTTTATTGATATAAGGAAACTAAACAGGAATGGAAATTTACAGTTAAGGGTTGACGTGCGTTAAGTATTATTCCATTAACGGTCCTTTAAGGGTAATTTAAACAAATGAAGCACAAAATGGCGCATGAATTCTCGAATACTTAGCATATATATTTTTATTTATATAGCATTTGTTTCGCATAAGAAGAGTACGTTAAGGAAAGTGTTGAACGTCACGGATCCTGAACACAATAATGTACTTGGTTGGTAAAATACCTCGACTATCACTTCAGTTTAAAACTTCAAATGCGTCGTCATTTGCTCTACATTGGCCTTATAACGTTAATAGCTATAATTAATTAACCGTTAACATCGGTAAAACTTGCCAGGGAGAGTGTTGTACGCGTACGCGCCTCCTACTACGTACGTGCCCCTGCGTCACTACTCAGCGGCCAGAATGGGGACGGAATCGGGGTAGGGTTTAGGACACCTCACAGGGGTTGGACTTGCCCCTGTGAAGCAAACAAACTCCTTTTGACGTAACAAATTTAACATGAGGTTCAACGGAAGTCGAACCTCGGACCCAGAACCTCAGAGGTGGAAGAGAAACGACTTCACCATTGAGTCACGAGAGCACTAAGAGTTGGGTTGTGGGTTCGTCGTCGCAGTACACCACTCAGTGAAATTGACGAGTGATTCGTCCCGTCACATGTGATGGCGACTCCACACATTTGGCATTCGCCGAGCAGTGACCTACTGCTCGCCCAATCCCGAACAGCTGATGTGTTTGGCGAATGTTTGCTCCCATTGATGTGTCCTAAAGACTGACACGCGGTAGGTAGGGCGAATACCGAATGTTCGGCGCTCGGCGAATCGCAAGCACCCCGTCCACACTACTCGGCATTCGCCGAATGCCGCATGAGCGGAGCCGCCTTATGATGCATAAGCGTAAGACTCCGTAACAACCCGGATGGCTGGTCAACTTCGCGAGGGCAAAGCGATATTACGCAACTCATCGGCGAAGTGCTTCAAGAGCTTCAGATTCTGTCATTGACGAGCTAATGCAAACCATGGTTTTCAATGGTTTCTGTTTCTCCTTTCGATTAATGAATGTTTAAAATGAAACAAAATAAATATGTGTTTAATACATGTTAGGAAGGCTCTGTTTTGAAGCAGGAACTCTCAGACCTTTTACGTATATGAATATTTCGAATTGACGAAACATAGACTGATAAATCAGACTGCAGACTGCACAACATTAATCGTTTCACAACACTTAATCTTCTAAAATCACCAAACGTTCCATAATAAGAGTTTTAACTATTAAATATCAAACAAGATGAATCTGTTAACATAATACTTCACAATAAAACTAAATATTTCAAAGAGATTCTCGAGTCTATACGTATGTTTGTGTGTAGCGGAGCATTAAAGCCATCAAGCTGAATTTATTTCCATCGGCGTATGGCTATCAGTGCGTGCTCCTCCAAAGCCGTAGTTTGGTTCGTGGCCGCTGTCCTTCTGTGTCGTCGCCACGCGGTGTGAAATAAAGTTTCATTTGGCCAATCGTTGCGGAGATCGTGATGTTTGCTGTTCCTTGACGTAGACGTATATGTACACTCGCCTTAAATTAGCGTGTTTACATATCAACGCATGCAGTCGTTAAAATTTGCATATAGAGCGAGTGCTGTAAATAATAAGAGCCTGACACTTGCATAAAAATCTAGTTTTTTGGTGTAATTACCCGGAGCAATAACAGGTACTGCTGACTTTCATTAGAAAGTAGCGACGTGCTTCGATACAGCTTGTCTCGGCTTGTTCTCGGGTGCGGTATTTCATGCACAGACGTTACACAGTATTCCCCGCGGATACGATACATTCGATTACGTCCAAAGTTAATGACTCTTCTTTGCATAGATACGCTTCGTGTAGATGTCGAATGTCCTGCTTGAGTCGGAAATGAATTGTTTACTATATGTTATCCCTCGTATGCTTATTTACGTTAGAAAAATATCCTGGCATATCTTTGAAATGTCTATACACTTTATATATGCATTCCATAATTAATTTAATTTACGAACTTCTAAGCCAAACGCATATGAATGTTAAGTTATCTTAATGTATTACTCCGATTGTTGGGTTTCGTCTGGCGTTGGACACAGAATTGGATTTATAATTGTATTAATTATTTATTCATATATCAGATAAATTTTCTCGACTATGTTTTAACTGAAAAAATGAATGTTCTATGTGTGCTTCAAGGTTGTGATGTCATTTGTCTTAGAATTAATACTAAAGTTTTTCTTGTAATTTGCTTCATCTATGATACAAAACGACATTAATTTACTCACATTTTAATTATCAGACAAGTAGTACCCTATTTCTGACATATATTGTGAGATAACAGCTACAATAAAATGTTAGAAGCTTGACAAGAAACCATCTCAGTATTTTCTCTCAGAAGAGAAAATAGACAGATACATAATGGAGGTAAGGACCATTGACGCGGAGTCTGTTAAATAAAATATTAGTAGATAGAAATATAGAAAAAATGTAAGGAGCATAATAATTAATATTGCAAGTTGCTTTGTCCTAATGTTTCATTAGAAAAATAAAGTGTAATAACCGTTACCTGTTTCACTATGTTTTCTGACATAAGACAGTTTTATAGAATAAATATTTTACTTGTTTTTTGAAAGTACGTAATGTTTTCATTTTCTTATTATAAAGGGGTAACTTATTGTAAAATAGTACAGAACCATCTTTTCGTTTAAAAAAATTAACTTCAACTGTTTGATTTACGTGAGTAAAAATTGAGACACATTTTTGAATCAACGATTTTGTCGAAAGTGTTTTGGACTGTTCCTTTCATAGCAGTTAATTAAAATCGCGCAACCATATTTTCAATTTAATTTCTCAACAGAGGAAATAACTCTGAAACATCCTAGTGGCATTAACCTTTTTTATTTTTATAAAACGCATGGCAAGTGACATTTTTTTAGCGGTAATGGTCTAAATACAGCTCACCTCTAGCAGACGTGTGGGCGCTACGGACGAATGCGCCGTGTTATGCGGCAACCGTTCGACATTTGTTCCACTTTCAAAAAAAACAAAACAAAAAAAAAACAGCCTGGCTCATTCCAGGGCAGTCAGCGCTGCGTTATTGAATGGCGGGGCGGAGCACGCAGCGCTGTACCTTCTGTGCAACGCATTCTCACATAGGAAATGTAACGCCCAGTAATTCCACGTCCACCAACATTCAAGTCGACATTTTTGTGGAAGGCTGCTTCGCGAAAAAAGTGCTGTATTTTGAACAATTATAACTTGTTCGGAGTATTGATTACATGCTACAGGCAGTTTAGATTTTGGTTTGAGAATGAATTTATTGTGAAACGTTTCTCTATTAATTTCATACAAGCTTATTGTGAAGTAAAATGTGTCGCCTTTTTCATGACTGGATTTATTTGAGATATGAATTTTACTATGTCAGTGCTCAAAAGTGTTCTTTTAAGCAGTGTTTTCGACGAATTAACGGTGTTGCAATTGCAATATCCACAATAATTGGATAAATAATGGAATTATATAATTATTTGAATTACAAAAATCTACAATACAATGAAATGAAATTTAAAACTTACATCATGGACCAATTTTGAGTAAAATGTACATTTTATATTCATGTTACTTCATGCATTAAATACAATGGTTGCGTATTATTCCGTTTTTTGTAGAGAAATAGGAGAAATTTTACCTTCTGAACTGCAGAAAAAAAACCTTTTGTCAGGAGCTCAGCAAAGTACTTAAACTAATAGTACGACTACGACTTGTTAATTTTCATAACTGAATAATTACGTGATAATGATATCGTTGGGTATTTTATTGGAATATTAGTATTAATCGTTACAACGTATTAATCGTTACAACGTATTAATCGTTACTAACAATATTAATCGTTACAAAACGTTTCAGTTTACCGGAAATTTGTTATTGACAGAACGATGGTTTCATCCCACCCTTAAAAATCACTTATTGTTCAGAAAATAGAAAAACCGTAAAATGTAATGCAGGCAGCAGGAAACACATAACAATATTGTTCACTGACATTGTTTGACATAACGCACTCAAAATAGGAAAAACGAAATTCTTCGCTTGTCTGTTTTGAATGCAAGAATTTAAAGGCCACATCTAATTAATACTATTAAATGATATAAAAAAGAGCTGAATAACAATAATTGTAAGATTCAGAAGAAAATAAACGCAAGAAGTTAAAATAGCATTTTGGAAAAGATGAGGAAAAAACAACGAAGAAGGAAAAGGAAAGTAGAGAAAAAGGAAGAAGTACAAAAGAAGTAAAAAAGAAAAAAGTAAGGAAAAGAAGAAAGAAGGAAGGAAGAAAAAGAAGAAAGAAGGAAGGAAGAAAAGGAAGAAAGAAGGAAGGAAGAAAAAGAAGAAAGAAGGAAGGAAGAAAAAGAAGAAAGAAGGAAGGAAGAAAAAGAAGAAAGAAGGAAGGTAGAAAAAGAAGAAAGAAGGAAGGAAGGAAAAGACGTGAGGAGAAAGGAAGGAAAAGACGTGAGGAGAAAGGAAAGAAAAGACGTGAGGAGAAAGGAAGGAAAAGACGTGAGGAAAAGGGAAGGAAAAGACATGAGGAGAAAGGATGGAAAAGAAGAAAGAAGGAAGGAAGGAAAAGAAGACAGGAGGAAGGAAGGAAAAGAAGAAAGGAAGAAGGAAGAAAAAGAAGAGAGGAGGAAGGAAGGAAAAGAAGAAAGAAGTAAAAAACAGAAGGAACATGAAAGAAAATCGGAAAGAAAGAAAAAGCATAAGAAGGCAAGCCAGTGCGGTGGCTCTGAGCCTGTGGCGGCTCTGGAGCTGAGTCGCCTGGCGCTTGCACAGCGCTTGAGGGCCGGATGCCCAGCTTCTGTCGGGCCCTCCTCGTTACGGTTGCACTTAACAATTTGACGGCGGCGGCGTGTGAAATGCCCAGGCGCTTTTAATTAGCATTCGCCATTAAGCGGCAGCGCCACTACTAATAACAGCGCTGCGCCGCCACGGAGCGATGCGATGGGATGGGACGACCAAATCCTGCTCAGGCTTCTGAACGGGCCTCGCTACATGCAACTTCCGGTTAGTGCAGACTCCCGCGCTACACTGCGCCTCTCCGCTGTTTCTCGGCTGAAATCGACAAACTATGGGCCAGAAATCTAAGACGAGCTCTGCATACTTTGCTATCGACATTTTCATATTACGTTTCGTAGTAGTTATTCATTACCCGGCAGTTAATCACACCAAAATCACATCTATAACCGCAAAGAATATCTGGTTAACTAAATATTAGGTAAATAAAATACGATAAACGAAATTTTTTATTGAATGATTCACACAACAACTTCATCAAAATATGTACAGAAGAAAATTTTAAAAATGATTATAGATGACAAAGAAAAGGGAAATGCATTTCACGAGATACGTCTTCTAAACTTAAACACAAGTTAAGAACTTGATGCCAGAAATACACATCATCCGTTCGTCAGTAGGTCTGCGTTAACCACATAGACATTTAGGTTTTTAGATTTTGTAACTCTTACGGGGTTTTACGGAGGAGACTCTTACGAGGTTTTGTTTTAATAATATCTTATGAATTGTTGAAAACCATCTTCATCTGATGTTGGCATATTCAATTCAATTATGCTATTTTATACGTGGCGAGACTCTTATCAAGCCTGTTCTTGATCTGTTCCTGACTGCAAATTTCGCAACGCTCCTTTCACAATCTATGGGATAAAGAAGATGTCATTCGGAAAAGAACCACGCGTTTTGAATTTAGCTCAGATGCTACTGATAGGCTTGATTTTTTTTATAAGCAGTAAATCTATAACATGGGGCAGCCTGCTGTACTTCCCTCCAAAGGAAGGCGTACAAAGGATTTTTCGCCCTTAAAAATCCACGGTTTTGATTGAGATTGACATAAGAGCCCGATATACCCGATATACCCACTATACCATCGAAGGGATGAGAGTAAGATATGATATTGTATGGATGGTAATGGAGCATATTAGGAGATTTATTGGCTGATGGGCGAAAAGCGTTCGAGAAACAAATAAAACCATACACGTTGTAGCCAGATATCAAAATTAGGAGTAATATGTCTGTATTCAGATGAATGTTTGGCAAGCATTAATTACTGACGCCACTGAAACAAAAAAAAAATTTCCTTGTGAAATACGCATTAAACTGCATTGCTGTATTTATTCTTTCTGGATATCATCCGAAATAATTCTCCATTTTGATCTATCGTTCCAAAATTGAATTGTTAAAAGAAAAATAGTTTTTTGAAAATACTTACTAGATTTATTCATTTTTTGCTGACCAATATTTCATATTTGCATAAACGGTGGCCGTTATTGCTATAATCATTATACCAATTTAAATAAAAACGTTTTACATGAAGAAAAAACAAAAAGAGGTAAAATAATATCATTCTGACTAGTTCCAATAATTAGAACTTGTGTTAATCAACAGAAACCGTTGATTTGTTATGTAATGTGCAATAAAGGTACGAGGAATTAATCTCACCTTAAAGTTAAATTTCTTGTAACTGATTACAGGCTGCTATGTCTAACGGGACTTTCGAGATGACGCAACTTGTAGAAAAATGTTGTTTGTTTAGAGATAAACAGGTACAATCTTTCTCGGAAGCGCGGTCGTGCTCTTGTGCAACCTAAAATCTCACGAAATTAGTGCGCGATAGAAAGTTCCTGGTTTATGTTAATTAAACGAACTTTCCCATGTTAGACCCAGGCCGAGATTTTATCGCCTAAAGAAACTTCGTTCAGTGAACGCTACTTGGGCTGCGCATCGCCCTGGAAATCGACAGTGGTTGTCAGGTGCGATGTGTTTTCTGCTTTGTGGATTTAATCTGCTTTGGTTCATTTGTTCATTAAATATGGTAAATTAAAGGTGTTGTCTGATATCAAAAATTTATTTTTCTAATGAACGTTTCGATCATACTCAGAGCTTGCAGCTTCCGACCCGAAAACAAAGTTTTGTTTCTGTTCTGTGCAGAACTTTGTTTTCGGCCCGGAAGCGGCAACTCTGAGAATGATCGCTACGCGATCGAAACGATCATTAGCAAAATACGTTTTTGATACCAGACAACACCTTTAATTTACCGTAATTAATTATTAGAAGATATCTACATCACCAGCGGTCTAATTAACGATTTGTTCATGTTTCCGGGTGCGTCAACTGCTATGGTCAGTAGTTCCGTAAGTGTAGTTCATGATTGATCACGGGATGTGGCTATTTTCTTCCCCCGCTGGATGATGAGATGTTGCGACGACCTATACGTCGCTCAGTTTGAGAAGTTTACCCTATCCAGATATCTCCCATCAGCGGGGTACCGCCCCAACTGGACCAAGATCTAAGCTCTTGACTGGCCTCCTGATATATGTAGTAGTGTATTGCATGCGTGTGTAAATAAGGGATCAATAAATAAGGAAGAGAAAGGAATAATTGCGTGCGGATCGTGGTACGAACTTCAAAAGATCTATTGGCCGAGTTTGTAACTATCACTCCCACTCCGGCCGCTTTTCTCCTAGACATCGCTCAAGAAAAGTTGCGAGAGTATTAACTCGTGTATTCGAACAGACGTCATCCTCCCCCTGCCCCAAGTAGTCATTCCTTGAAATTTACATTCCCTATACATTCAAACTATCAGAATCTTTTGTCCCACACATGAAAGTAATTGATTATTTCTGCAAATTGTAGAATTGTCTGTACTGTAACAGCAGCAGAGGAGGATTGTTAGCGTTGATTTTTGAAAGGGAGACAAAAGGAGAGTTGATTTAGTGTCATTTAATGCTATCATTGTAACTTTAACATCGATAGTTTTACAGTAAATTTGTGAGTTAACGTGTTCGCATTATTTAACATAAGATTCAAGAATAATATTTCATTTTCGTGAGCTGAAAAGAGATTTTACACATGATTTACTGTAACCCTGGAAAGGCAAATACTTGAACACAAGGAAATCCACATTTTAATTCCTATTTTCCTAAAACTACATTGAAGTTATTGTGACTATTTTAGGCACCTTGTAAGGATAATGTTTGGGATTGCATGTATTTTCTATAATAAATTAAAGAACTTAATTGCATGGTGACGCATCTCCATGCAATACAATATTTCAGAGAGGGAAAATATTAACACTGAATCTTATAGTTCGAGATACGATTCAATGGATTTCGAATACTTTTGTATACAGAAGTATCGCAACTTTTTATTACAAGATTCTTCAACATGACAGTGAAGTGTCTAGGGAACATATTTATCAGTAAAACTTCGAAATTAAATGAAAATGGAGATACTTCAGGTTGAAAACAAATTTTTATTTTCTCACACAAATGTTTTAAATTAATTAGATATTGAAAGAAAATGAGGGAAGAGAGAATTTTGATTTGAAAGAAAAGTATTTTTTATTATCAAAACATTGCAATTACCGCATAAACGTGCCATATAAAGCTTTCTTTTACTGCAAAGGTATACGTAAAATCAGTTACGTAAAATCAACTACTACATTAAAACATTTATGTACTCAAGTTTGCAACTGACCTTTATACCTTGCTACATAAAATGCAAGTTGTGAGTTTAAAATTCACGTACTGATCAAATCTCACCCCACGCAATTAAGCTTAAAGAACGAGATAAAATTAAACCTTGGGCAATGGGAAGAGATGTAATTGTGAATAGTTTCACTAAGACAACGTGGAGAGAAAAATACTTATAATCGGGAGACTTTTTGCGTGAAAATCACCGGAGGTTCGTGATCCTTTATGCCACAACGCTTTCCAGCATTCGCATGTAAGATCTTTATAGTGGCAAGTGTTCAACAGATTAAGCAAGTTTCCACCTCCGGCATACAACTAAACTCGTGGTGATCATCTCCATGAAGTAACCTTACACACCGCTATTACAGATGCTGGTATCTGATGAATGAAAGACATGTGCTACACGAGGTTTAGTGTTTCGCTCTACTTACACGACATTGTTCTGCGTTTTATTTTAGAGACTTGCTATTTCATTTCCAACACTAATGACGAGCAATAAAGGTAGAACTTCACTATCGCAGCTGATGTTGAGAAACTTGAAATTAAGCATATTGCCTTGATATTAAAAAATGTAACACTACATGAAAATGTTAGACATTTCATTCCAGATTATGAAGAATAGTTGAGAAAAGAAATTAGACTAGATTTTTTTAATATAGTTTCATTATAAGACAATGAGCCCCTTGACTACTTTGCTGCCATTTGTGACGTGACAGTTGATAAATACGGCAGGGACTGTCATCATTCCAATGTTGACTATATTATATGATTAATAAACTAATCATAAACTCAAGATTTTTATGCTAAGATCTTAATATAAACGAATGATGCTACAAGATAGCACAAACAAAAGAATATGTGAGGGATCAATTTCAATTACATTGTTCAATACAGTTAGCGACTTTCAATGTGGATTACAACTTTCAATTGCTCGCATAGAGAGTATTGTCATTTTGCGGCAAACCATAGCGATATTTCGTCAGAAAAACTCGTATAGTCTATCTATGGCCAACCTTAACGCTTAAACAGTTCATATCATTTTCTCCAAAAATAATATTATCCAATCGATCTGGACGACCTCAACCCTCCAATGATTTTGAAGGGGATATTGTGATTGGGAGGGGGGTACTTAACATCAAACCTGTACAAAATTTTCTCAAAAATAGCTTTTAAATTTTCTCCTGGGATAGCACAAAAACACTTTAAAAATTGTGATGTTCTAATTTGTTGAGACCTTTGAATATTTAATAATCACAAAAGTTCAAATGTTCGGCGTTTTCCTTCAACAATAGTGAAGGTAGAAATTTTTCCTTAATGAGATCTATCCGAGTTGAATCACAGTTTTCCTTACGAATTTTTTAGAAAGTAAGTAAATAATATCAATATAACATTTTATTTTCAATAAAATGGAATATATACAAAAAAATTAATATTAATTTGGAACAATGGGAAATTGCTGAAAATCTCTTTAATACTTTTTCAAACAATACGTTATTTGTCCACGAAATTTTAAAATGCAAATTTGGAAGCCTCCAACATCTAGAAGTTCTCGTAAGAACCAGCCTCATTAAATATTTTTAGACAGCAGAGAATTAAATAATTACAATACAAATTAAATTTTACATATAAGTTTTTCAGTTTTTAAACAAGACGTTTCAGGAGTGTTTGCCCCCTCCTCCCTGTCTACAGTCTAATGAAAAATACAATTGTTCTGATTAATAACTGTACACTTAGACTAATTTAAATTATCGATAATGAACATATTTAATACAAAATTATTGTTCGTTCATATAACAAGTATTTAGGTCCAACAGAAGTTAACTCATTATCCTAAAAACATAACCTAAACCTAAAACTGTAAACAACTAACCTATTTTTGTTTTTCAAAATCTCAGAGATTTGACTTGTGCCAGATCGACACGGGTTTCTTCAATTTGGAAAAAAATCCATGCATGGTTTTGGCGCTTGTAGTGTTCATAGGCAGACGGACGGACAGACACCCAGGCGGATAGACAGACAGAAGAAGGACGTTATGAAAAAACACTTTTTTCGTGTCAGGGAACCCCAAAACGTGTATTTCCGTCGAAATCTTGAAATCTATTTTTCAGAGTATTACATAACTTTTCCTATACTACGTCTAATACACCGTATATACATAGGCATACAGGAAAGTAAAAAAGACAGTAGAAATCGTATAAAACATCTGAAACGCTGTCGACCGTTGTGCTAAAGAACTGTCGAGCTGTTCTTGGTCGAGACGTTTACACTGGAAGACCGGATCTTGCCCGGGCACTGCACCGCGCTCCTTTTGAAGACAAAGCGCGCGTGGCGCCACTGCCGGATTTCGAGTGAACCAGCGGGGACTTAGGCGCAAGGGGTGGGGTGCGAAGGAGGGAGGGACCGGGAGGAAGTGGAGCTGGAAGCGGAAGCGCGCGCCGCGCAGCGGGCGTTTTTGGAAGCTCGGCGCAGGTGCGATCCACTTCCGGTACGGGAGCACCTGGGAATCTGCGGCGGCGCACAAAAAGTTAACGCGCTCATGAAAGGGTAATTTGGAGAAATTCCAAGTGTTTGGAGAGCCCCCTCGATACTATCTCACGGAAAAATATTTATGTCAAGGTGGTGGTTATGTAATGCTAGAATGTTTTCTATAAATTTGTAATATCAACACGCTTAAATGAGCGTTTTAGGACTTCTCGAGGATAATAAATGCCCCTTTTAGAGATTCCGGCGTCATAAAAATTTAAAATACAGTTTTGTGAATTTTTGTTTGGTTTTCTTTAATGAAGCCACCATTAGTGTCTCATTCACGAAGTTGAAGTTAATGTTTTCACAATTTTATCAGTAACTCGCATATCAAGAATTTTCAGAAAGTAGTAATATTATGCAAATACTATTAGGAATATACAGTACTAATAATTATTTATCAGGTAATGCTATTTCAGAACCATCGCAGGAAGTAGAGAAAATTCTATTACCTAATTTTTAGAATAGCCTCTAGGATATTTCTAAACTTTCTCAAAAATGTTCCAATTTTATTCTTTCAATTGTTTACCAGTGGAGTTAAGCTCAGAGTCCACATCTCCGCTGATTCCGCAGTAACTCTGACCGAGAGTCCGTCGTTCGAGTATGGTAATGGATTTTCGACGCTATCTACATTGCGAGATCACATTCAGCAGCTTTTTCTAGGAGAACAGTAGCTCCGGCTGCTCTGATAGGTAATTTTATGTCTTCAATTCCAGTTGTGTCGGAGAGGTATCTCGACAAACGGGCCACGGATCGCCCGCGATCATTCCTTCCTCTGTCTTATCCTATCCTCTTCTCTTACACACACAATCACTTACAACCAATATACCACCATACATACCGGGAGACCAGTCGGGAGCTTAGAGCTGGTTCCCGCTGGTGGAGATACCTGTATGGGAAATTTCTCCGCAAGTCGACGTGTAGTTCGTCACCGTATCTCTCCATTCTGTGGGGGCTTCTCCCACCGGTATAAAACATTCACAACACTAACGGGACTAATGGCCAGAGCAGTTGACGTGTCCAGAAACACCCATCAATCGTTTCTAACGAATCTTTTTTGTTTCCTCGGTGAGAAAACTGCGCTTTTCCTAAAACAGGTTGCGGCGCCCGTAAATACAATATCTAACGATTCGAGCGTACCAATGATTTGGAAGGTCACACCACATATGGTCAACGACATTTTTCCTTCCTTCTTCCATTGTTTATTTCATTTTTATTATTATTATTATTATTATTATTATTATTATTATTATTATTATTATTATTATTATCGTTATTATTATTATTATTATTATTATTATCGTTATTATTATTAATTGTGTTAATTCACATAATTATATATTTATTTTATGATTACATTATTTTATAAGTGTGGAAATAAAGAAATAAAAATTTGTTTCTTAAAATATAGTATAATAGTAAAAAAGAAAAAATAGTATATGTATATCGAATGTAAATGTCCTAGATGCCCACTGTGGCTGTTATGAAGTTTGTTGCTTTTTTTTCACAGAACTATGAAACACGGACTTATTTCCCCAATCAAATCAACGATTCAGTTATAGTATTGCGTAACTGTTGCAAGTAATTCAAGAAAGCATGTCCTATTGAAGCACAACTTGTTCGCATTAGAGGGGCTACACATTCCCCCGCGAAGAAACATATTTTGTAAATAAGGAATCCTTTCGAACAAAATGAAACAAAACATCCTTGTTACATTGTATGCGTGTAGCTAAAAATCTTTAATGGGTTTTATATAGTATTACAGTAATGCTTTCGAGGGTCAGCTTTGTGCCTGTCAGGTATTTGTGGCAGATCGTTCATGCGTCAAAGCTCAACGCCTTCCAAGAGAATCTCATAGAAATTTCGTTTGTGGTAATTACTTTGCCTACTAACTTAATCTACCGTGTCTACAAATCCGAAATTCCAGTATCTGCTTTAAGGATTTCTAGGAAGTACTTCTTTATGTTCTCTTTTACACATTCAAAAGTCTTGTTCGCTTGAAGCCTCTTACCGGGAGTGGTGGTTCAGGGGATCAACTGACGTCACTGCAGT
This sequence comes from Gryllus bimaculatus, assembly GCA_017312745.1. NCBI lineage: Eukaryota > Metazoa > Arthropoda > Insecta > Orthoptera > Gryllidae > Gryllus > Gryllus bimaculatus. Next base: position 4,222,112 of record BOPP01000091.1, read on the forward strand.
GCCTCTGACCGCGAGGTTCTAAGTTCGAGTCCCGACGCTGACAGGATTTTCGGCAGGACTAGCTAGATAGGTCGAATTCAGCAGCTCTCTGGATCCTGGAGGAGAATCCTTGCGAACAGTTGCTCTGTTCGTTAGTTTTTCCGTGCTTTCTCTGAACAACACCAGACAAACGATAAAGCACTACCATACTAAACTGGCCACGGACTGCGCGCGATATTTCCTCGTCCTATCCTACCCTTTACACAGACACTACAGCACTACACTACCACACATGCCAGGAGACCGGTCGGGAGCGTAGAGCTGGTCCCGGCTGGGGCGGTGCCCCACTGGTGGGAGATACCTGGGTGGGGAAAATTCCTCTAGCTGACAGGTAGGTCGCCGCCGGATATTTCCACCCGGCGGGAGAACACCACCGCTGCTTCGTGATGAAAAAATCATACTCACGGGACTAATGATTTTTACAGTTGGTGTGCCTGGAATCACTTATGAATCAATCAACTGGAGCTCCTTCGTTGCGTGTCGTGTGGCATGCTAGATGCGGTGCTGAGGACAGCTGACGCCCCAAGACACGCGGTGACAGAACAACGCGAAATGCTTTCCGGTAAAAATTTTTTTTTTTTTTACTTTTTCATATACTACAGCTTTACGTAGTCGCCTTACGTAAGAAAAAATATTGTATGGTTGATACAGAAAGTGACAAATGTTCGTGTGCAAAATCTGTCTATGGCGCTATAATATAAAAAAATATATAAACCTTGTTTCTGTATATAGTTAATTACTTTTCTAACTCGTTCTGAAGTCAGAATCCACGCTATGTGGGTTCTTGATATCGAGTAATTACGAGTAGTTTAGGGATAATCACGGCTTTCCGTCGGTGGTGAAGGCTAGCGCCTAAACCGATCGGACTATTTTCTCTAAAGCTGATATTCCCCCAGCGACATGGCCGATCTCAAGGCTATGCGAAATTGAAACGAATATTTTGATTTGGGGGTACTTGAAACCTTTTCAAAATTTTATTACAAATAGCCCCAAATCGTTACATTAATTGATTTTTACAGACAGTGAAGGATGCCTAAAATTTTAATTGAGCTCTTTAAATTTTTGAAAATTACATAAGTTCAAAATATGTTCGGCATCATCTTACAACCACAACATTGAAGATATATATTTCTTAATAATAATTTCTTAATAATAAATAAGATATATATTTCCTAATATTTCTTAATATATTCTTCAATGAAGTATTTCTTGATATATATCTTGATAACTTTTCAGATATAGTGAAATATTGGCGTGAAAATATTGACAATTTTTGTAAAGAAATATTTTCTCAAAAATAACTCAAAATATACAAGTAGAGTAAAGTAGGCTCATAAAGTAGTGAAGGTTTTGCTTTCGCGGAACTCTGAATTTTCACAATATTTATTTTTAAAATAAATGCCCGCCCCGCCCATCTCAGATGTCTTTATAGATTGCTCTCTGACTTTTTTGTACCCTTTCCCATCCCCTTCCAAAAGACCTGAGACCCCATTCTTTTTGTACTTTTCCCCAGATCTCCCTACAAACCCTGCCTCACACCGAACCTCTCATCGAGCCCACACTCTACCCCACTCCTCGATCTCGCCCACCCTACACCTCGCTCCTTCTTAAGCCCAGGCAAAGCCTGGCTTTCCTGCTATTCTCTATCATACCCGTCTCAGACAGTCTGTGCCTCGCCCCACAGAAAACCCCTCTCAGTCCAACTCCAACCTAGCTGAAGCCCCAGACTGAGGTCCATTCTTGACAGCTATTCGACAATGCTACCCAGACCAAAGCCCACACAGATCAAGGGCCATCAAAGACCAAGTCATCTCAAACCAAGGCCATCGCAGACTATGACTCATCGCAGAACATAGCCATAACAGACCATAGCCCATCACAGAATCACGGCTCATCACAGACCATGGCTCATCGCAGGTCATGGCTCATTTCAGATTATGCCTATCCGAAACCTATCGCAGATCAGACGGATCACAGACCAAGGTGCATCTCAAAGCCATCTCAAACTAAGACAATTATAGCCCAGAACGTCCCAACGCCCTAGTTGTTCCTCGCTCTCACGCCCGCCCGGGCCCTCGCCACGCCACAGACTCCGCTCCACTCCGAATCCCACCGTTCACCCAACCCCTGCTATGCCCGCCTCCGACCAAGCTTCTCCCAGACCCCGCCCAGAACTTCCCCACGCCCTGCTCTCCCATCCCGGACCTCACCTCGCCCCATATCCCCCTCACGCCCGCTCCTCCCCGCCCATCCTCTCCCTTCCACGCATCGTGACCCCGCAAAGAAAAAAAAAAGGCTGCGAAATCAAGCAAAGCATGGCGTCGGCCGCCAGGCTTGTAATTATAAAATTATTACGAGGCAACATTATGCTAACAACCGGCGAAGCAATTCCTAATTACGCCGCGCCAGAGAAATTCCCCAAGTGAAATTAACCCGAAAACACCCCTCGGCGCGGCGCGGCGGCGCGGGGAGGGCGGCGGGCGGGCGCGCAATGCATGTTAAACGCGGCGGCGCCCGGCCCCGACGGTCGCCCTGCTTCCGAGTTACGCGCCGCGCGGGAACTAATGAGATCCCCGCCCGGCGCAATTAGAGCTAATGCCATACAATAATACAAATACGCCAGCGAAGGTGACGAAACGCCGCTCTCCCGCCGTTATAATCCGTTACCTAATTAACGAACAACACAAGGCCTTTGGCAATGTCCAAATGGAGTTCTTTATCGGCAACGCGCATCCCACAATGCCAGTTATGTTTGTTCCGCGCACCTTCTCTCTCATTAGCATGTTTATCTTGATTGAGGTTTTTCTGTTTGTGGCATCATCCGCGAGAAGATGGTTGTTCTGGGTTGGGTAGGCTTGTGATCAGCGATTAGTACGTTTCGGTTGATGAATGTGTTTCAAATAATATGAATGAGATAAAGTTTGCGATGAAATTTAGATTGCGTCAAGGATATTGCGAGTTCTTTGAATAACGTGATTGTGATTAGAAACAGAAGAATGTGGTAAGCATCCGTATTTATTCGTTTTAAATGAAATGATCTGAACACTTGCGTTTACATTGCACAAATGGAGGAACTGAAAACAGGTACAAAACACGCACTATCCGTGCTGGCGAAAAACAACTAAATATTTCATGTGGTTCAGTATCATTTCTACAAGGCTAATGAATTGAGGAAGGTTTACAAATTCTCGAACAATACAATTACTATTCAAAGTCAACACAGAGTAATGTTTTGACAATGAAAATCACATGTCTGTTATTTTCCCAAATATGGACTTGTACGTTGGAGTACATGGTAGAAAGAAATACTCCTGTGTATCTTAATGTAAAAACGGAATGCATATATAATTGTAATTACTGAAAAAAATTCTTAAAGATACGCATACATCTATTGAATGCTGGACATTCGATAGATGTATGCGTGTCTTTATTGGCATTCTTTGCATTTAAAAACAGTGTTTTTGAAATTAAAAACTCACTTTTGCTTCCCTAACTTGAGGCACTCAATGACTGACCGAATGACGGTAGAAAAGCATCAAACGACGGTAGATAACTATCCATTCCATTAATTTTATGTGAAGGCGCATATGATAGATAATATAATATAAATAATATAGTATCTTTCGTATGTGTCTTTACTTGTGCTAGGAAGTAATGTTGGTATTGTTTTCTCAGCTTTATCTCATATGTACTCTGAAATATGAACAATATGTTTCATTTTAATACTATGTCTTATCCTCAATGCCACTACATTTATCCTATGTAAACAACTGCAAGTTCCACTGAAGTGGGTCTTTCTGAGAAGGTTTGACATGTTCAGAGTGACCTTGTCATAAATTGTCTGACTCGCAAGGTCACAGTATTATTGTATTTATTAAAATTAATATTATTAAATGGAAACGAACCTTGAACATTAAGAAGTAACCTTGAACGAAAAACGTGGATAAAGAGACATAACTGCACTCGTGTTAAAGTAACTCACTGCTCTCCTCGCTTGTTTTCTTGATCATTCCACTACAACAATTATTCACCACTTTATCCACAACTTTCATTAATTACCATAAAAATACTTGTTGTGATTTTATAGCATATAATTTACGTTTTTCTCTTAAATTCTAGTCCCATTTTTAAGAACAATTGTAATTTTGATGAAACGTTTTCATTTTAAGAGAGCGTTCTTTTAAAACCCATACAAAGGTCTGATTTCAACTCATAATAAAAACTTGTACCTTTTCAAGTTTTAATGCAGAATTTAACGCAGTATACTCGAAATTGCATTTTGTAACGAAGTTATCCTAATTTTGAAATGTTTATTTGACACATTAATGGATATGTAATTATGTCGCTTAAGTTTATTTATTTTGTTTTTTAACTTCTGCCGTCTTCCTCATAATAAAAGTTATGCACATGTGATATTTCATAATAAAAAGTATACACATTTCAGCTTTCCTGAAGGCAGTGCAAGAAAAAAATTCCAAAAAATACTGAATTTCAAAAGCTACATTTATATTTATTCGTAATAATACTTGCGCTTTAGTAATATTACGATGTGACCCCTTACGATTTTTGCTCACAAAAGGAAGAATTATAGATAAGAACAGCATATCCACTGTAAGGATAACCGAAAATATCAATATATCAATATATATCAAGAAATCAATATTTTGTTTCATGTCTTTCAATACTTATTCCCTAACACTAATGCAATTAGGGACGTTTGCAAATTCTGCAACAATACAACACTATTCATTGTAAACTACAGTTAAACATGTTTATAAAAATGTAACAATTGAAATGTTTTATATGTACGAAGATCTGTTCATGTTTAATGCAATGGGCAATAGCAAAAATTCTACTATCCACTTTAACTTAAAAACGTAATGAATTATTTACACAGGGGCGTATCTAGAGACCAAGTTTGCGGGGGGGGAGGAATGAGTATATATATATATATATATATATATATATATATATATATATATATATATATATATATATATATATATTTATATATATATATATAATTGTGAACTTGCATATATTCAAAATCTTTTAGAAGTCGTTCTAGAATTAAAATAGTAAAGACGGAGATTTTTCCCTTAGTTAAATCTATTCCTTTAAGAAAGATTGTGAATAAGGTCATGCACAATTTTTTCGAAAATTTAAGTACTAGTCGCGTAATTTTGCGGGCGAGAAGGTACGTGCTGTTTTAGCACTACTAGTTACTTGAACTTTCCATGAGAAGTTATAATTAATAGTTATTAAATTTATTTTGCGTGAGAGGAAATTTCCCTCATTACTTCCCCTCGTGGATCTGCGCCTGTATTACCTATAATAATAAACACTGACATTTTATTTCGTCAGCATGTGAGGAATTCCGCCTCGAAGTGTCTTCGCAAGTGAGGCGCCGCCCCTGCCGGGACAAACTCTAAGCTCCCGTCCGGTCTCCCAAAATGTGTGATAGTATAGCGCATGTAAGTGTAAGGGGTGAGGCTAGGACGAGGAAGAGGAAGGTAAATTCGCTCGCGACCCATGCCCCGATTGTTAGGGTACTGATCCGGTATTTGACTCATGTCGATCGAAAAACCCAAGGTAAACTAAGCAGCGGGCCGGTAGGACTCTCATCCAGAACTAGGACCTCCCGGTCAATGTCGCTGCACACGCAGCAGCAATGCTGCCTCTGAGCTAAACTCATCCGTCAGCGTAAAAGGCCTCCGGTGGCCTTCTGAGAAGGGCGGAGGCCGCTGCCGGAAAGACCCCGAGCAGTCCCGCGTGCTGACGCCAGCGGGCCGCGGCATTCCCGGGCCCGGCCCCGGCCCCGCGCAAAGTCACTCCGCCACTGAGTAACTTAATCCCGTGTTAAATAAAACGGTTTATAATGCCCGGATCACCCGCCGTTCCCCCGTGTTGGCGCTTCTCAGAAGCCCAGGTCTCGACACCCGCACTCAACGCCTCCCCCGCCCCCACGCCAATCATTCCTCCATTAACATTGTAGCTCCTCTTCGTTAACTCCCGAAGCAAAGGAATAAAAACGAACCGAAGAGAAAACCGCCTTTCTCCGTCTTTCTCCCTCCCGCCCTCCGCGCATTTTTCGCTTTAATATTCATGAAGCTGAGCGGAGCGAGCGCGGACCTTTTAAAAGGAGGCTCAAAGATTCGAAAAACTTGTACGTATTATTATTCTAATGATGTGTTCGCCACTTGGGGCGCTCTCGGGCGTAAAACGAACGAAAAGTCTCTGCTCGGGAGACGTGAGCTCTTTGGTTGCTGAGCCGCGGCGGCTGCGGCGGGGCTGCGGGGGCGGCGGGGGCGGGGGTGCGGGCGGCACTCGTTAGAGGCGCCGTAAGTCGCGCCTTTGCGAGATTCGCCGACGCCGCCGACCGCTGCACAGTGGGCGAAGAGAGGTTTTGCGCGGAGCGGAGAAGGCGAAGGGACTTCTGTCGGGGACCAAGCAACCTGCACAGCGGCGAGGTGGTGGTCAAAGTTTATGCAACACCTCGCCGGTGTGATGATTGCTGTACTAGAGATGGACATGTCCAACATGTTTTTTGAAACTCTCATTGGCGATATTTCATGTATACCATTAATTTTGGCTTTGAAATGAATGAAAACTGTTAAAATAATAAATAAAGGAAGTAAAGAAAACATCCAAGACTTAAATCACATGTTAAAATAATAATTATTTTTTGAATTAGTATTGTGATTTAAAAGTGAAGAAAATACAAAATGTGGTAAGTTAATAATTATACTCCCATTTTATCACTTTTAAAAGTGTAGAGAAAATGGAGTCGAAAATTGATAAGTCTGTTTCTCTTCAGATGTATTAAATACCAAGAAATTCTGTATAAAATAAAAGTCAGATAAAAAAACAAAAAAACGAATGCTCTGTAGTCGCTTAAAGTGAGAAAAAAATGTACGCTGAATTAAGCTCCGAAGGATCTTAAAAAAATACATAATGAGCAATTGTTCATGTTTTCATTGTTAGGATAAAAATTTAACTATGTTTCTGATTAGTTATTTATGCATCACACCAGATGAAACGAAAAGAACTTGTGCTATTGTAAAAAAAGTTTAGATTTATTACATGTGAAGATTTATTTGACTTACGCATCTTCTTCTGAGTAATCGAGTAAGATATTGCGTCTAATAATACATGTAAGTAGTGTTTTTGGTACCATTATTCCATTAAAAATCCGTGTAAAGTTTTCGTCTGGTTGCTGCATTAAGTAACGCCGACACTTGTTGGAGAGGTTCTCGATTAAAGGGGGACGGGCCGAAACAGAAAGTGCGATCAGTCCGACCCTCTTACTCACTAAAACATAGTCACTTGTCAAAAGGCATTTATAACAAGAGACCTAGTGATTGCGACGGTACTCCAAGGTACCAATGTCTACTAGGTTTCAAGAAGGGAGGTACCTGGAGAGGGAAACCCAGAAAAAACTATGTGTAGGTCGGCTCCGGATCACACTGTTCTGCGGACGGGGGACAGTGACTTCCCTATTATAACATGAACTACATTACCAGAACAAATGACTATTGATGTTGACGTGCTCTGAAGCACAAAGTACTCTCTGGAGCTGCACCCCTGCAAAGAGAAGGCAGCTGGGAAATGACCGGCGAGAAGCCGCGCGTTAGGACCCACTGTGCCGCCGCCGCCTCCGCCGGCCCTTGTGCTCTCGCCGCTAATGTGCCACGTGTTCTTCTGAGTGGGAGCGACACTGGGCTATGAGTCTGCTTGCAAACGCCCGCGCCGCGGAGGCTGACAGCACAATCGCCCAGCGCCGATATCTGACTTGCACTTCTGGGCAGCGCGCCGCTGGCTGCCGGAATGCGCCGCCGGCGGCGGCGGCGGCGGCTTACAGTGCCTCGCGGAACCGTAAACGCTCGTTCCGGTTCAGGGGCATCCACAGCCCCCACGGTTCCGGTTTATACAAGGTCGCCCATCCGAGAGGAGCTTTTCCGTAAATGATCGGCGCAGCGGTCCGATAGCTGCATTGACAAAAAGGGTCTGCAACTCCCACAGCATGATCGTCCAGTCATCTTTGGTTTCATTTGCGAAAAAAACTCCATTGAGCCTTTTTTTTTCGATGAAATCTTTGTCTTAACGTTTTGTGAAAGGAGTGAAAAGTTTGGATTGATATCACGGATACGTTCCAAAATATTGAATAACTTTATTACAAGATTTGAAAACAATATAATTTCCCACAAAAATGATCATAAAACTTTTTTTACGACGAACGGTTTTTAGAGTATTTAAAGTTACATAAATACAAAAATGTTATTTTCATAAATATCTCAATTTCTACTCATTGTACGTTAAATGGGATTCTTATCTAACGTATAGGAAAAAGTTTCTTATAAATTGATTATTAATTGTTCTTCATACGACTGTCCGCTCGACGATATGGCGCGAAGGGGTGATGAGTTCAGGCCCTGAGTAGAACCTTTTACAATAAATGTATTTACATTTAACGTTCTCTATAAACTTCAATCAATAAAAAAATATTGAAACAAAAAAAATACTGTAAAATACTTTTTTCTATAAAAGTGATTTATTTATTTTACATTAGTACTGCTTCTTAATAAATTAATATAACTTTTAATCATTTTGAAAACTTCAGAAACTTGTAAATAAATACAAGTTTATTAATAATATCTAAAAAAATGCATAAAGTGTAGTAAAAATCGCAGACAAAATTAGAAATAGCCATGCACTGTTTTGAATATTTGATTAATTTAAGTTATCCCAGAAATGACGGGCAGGAAAAATGTTTGAAACAATCGTGTTCCGAGGCAATATAAACCAGTCTAATATTCCACAGAAGCTGTCAAGCGGCACCAAGATAACAGGACTAAAATGAACTCGCTGAATCACAGGCTCCGCAAATAGGTGACATTGTGGTACATAAATAAAATACGAAATTGCAATAACGTTGAAGGAAGTGTACTAAAGTACCCAATTGTAGCAACACGTAGACCTTTTCACCTCCAAGTACAGAAACCCTTTTGGACGTTGCTCCTCCAAAAATCAGTATTCCATCTGAGTGTGAGTTCGGCTGTGCCGGTACCGGACCCCACCGCTGGGCGGGGAGGGGCGAGGCGTGGAGGGGAGGGGAGGGAGGCGCGGGCTGGGCGCGGCGGAGGCGGAGTGATGCGGCCGGGTGCCGTCCGTCCGTGGAAGATTTATAAGTGGAGGAGTAAAAGGAAGGTCGAGATGCCGCCGTGTTAAACGCGTCTTCACACCCCTCTCCTCGTGCGAGTGCGCACATGACGAGCTGCTTAGCTTTCAGACGCCGCCGCCGCCGCCGCCTAATGCTAAATCGACGTCGTGTTTCTCGCTGGAGATCGATGCGCGCGCACGAGGGGGGGGGCGCGCTTCACAGAGTTTGAATTTGCAATCGCTCGCCATAAGCAGCGTGTAAGTTGTTTCGTTTATGTATTCACGTGTTACAAAGGTCGGCGGTGGTGTAATGAGTATAATTTCGTTAACTACCATATTGAGGTTTTTTCTGCTCGTTTTGGTCAGACAATGCAAATCAGAATTTGTTTCTTTTTATTAGGCGGAAAATGTCTGAAATTTTCTTGTAAAAAAACAATATAATTTAATTCAGATTTGAAGTGATTAATTGTTTTTAAATAGAACTAATATGTGAACAAATGTGTTCTCAGTTGAAAATTAATGAAGAAATAATACATACCTCAAAATAGTGTTTCCTTGAAATAACATTCAAGGTTATTGACTTTTAAATATTGGCAAAGAGTACACACTCTTAGTATACAACTTATCGAGCAATAGTACACAATTTATTGTGCACATCCCACGATTGTAGCAGAAGGAAAATTGTTTAAGATTAAAGGACCCTTATTTTAATCTACTCCAAAGTAGAACTAGTAAACAGAATTATAGTATATGAGAGTAAGTATTTTTGCTGTGTATTTTTGTCATGAAGAGAAACATGTAATTGTCGGAAATACGGAAAAGATTTGTTTTCTCACTTTGCTTAGAATATATATTTTTTGCTATATATTGAACGTACAATAGTAATCATTATTACATATAATAATAATTAATATTATCCATTATTACATATAACAATTATTATTATTATTATTATTATTATTATTATTAACAAGAAATATATTTTAAATTTACGAAATGGTGCCACACTCTCATTTAATAAGAACAATAACCATGCATGTTCTTGGAATGTTTAGAAAAGTTACGGTTCGATATCGTTGTAGTTAATTTTAAGCAGGGTTCCAAGTTTCGTGAATAAGGCGATTTTTAATTTTCTTTTGATAAGGTTCATTGAAAAAATCGTTCGCAAAATATGTAGAGCCAGTGAGTGAAACAAATAGTAAATGTTAGTTTCTGTGATTGTTCATATGAGTCGGGAATGCTATTCCAGCTGTTGCGAAATAAAAAGTCTTCCTTCTCCAAGTCTTTCAAAGCAGGGACTTTTTCGGTGAACTAAGATTACATTTATTATTCTCTAATTATCAGCACTAAGGTGTGACAATTTTCAACTCTATAATTCATTATTCTCTAACTCCAGTAATTGCATTTCAAAAGCGTCATTGTCGATATTTAAGAGAGAAAATAAAACGCAGCAATATAAGGGCTGAGCATATCTGACTCATCCACTAGTTGTGCAGTATAGATGATAGATTTACGCTGAGCTGACGTGATAAGATCGTGAATATTTCGTATTTCGAGACATACATTGTAATTAGATATTGATTAGCTAAATTTTAGATTTTCCCCAACGGGAGGAATTTCACAACTTCCGTAAAAGGAATTTATTAAAAAAACGAACATTTAGAATTTTATTATTTATACAGAAACTTACAAGCAGTTACAGAATTTATACAGAACATTTATACAGAAACTTACAAGCAACTTACAAACAAAATTGATTTGTGGGAGACCCACACTCAGGTGACTAAAGGCTCGCATTTCCTCGTGTGTCGTTTGCCGCTAGACCCAACTCTCCAGTTAGTTCACAACAATTGCATTAAACCTGTCGTTGTAAATATACTTCAATGATGAACTGCAAAAATTGACGCTGAAACTGCCATCACTGCCGTGACCAAAAATACCGAAACGAAAACAACACAATAAGACTAAATAAAAATAATATTTATCCAAAGAACCTCTTCTGTAATTGGTGCAAAAGTCAGCCGCTAGAATTACGATCTTCCAGACAGCGTCTGATTTCGTTTTAGTGCAGCTCTAGCTAGTTTAAAAAACACGCCACCATGTGGACTGTAAAGACGGGAACCACGCGTTCAGAGTCGCTGGAGAAGCAAGCAACAAGCCCTAGGCCATGTCAATATGTGGCGACACCGAAAGGTGAATAGTTGTAATAGAGGAATATCTCCCTGTACTTAGATTGTCCAACAAAATTGACACGAGCCGCGCGTCCTGTCCCCGTCCCCATCGCGAGCCGGGTCGGGTCGGGTCGGGCCGGGCCGGGCCGGGCCGGGCCGGAGCCAGCGGCCGCAGCCCCGCGTGGGGCACTTGAGGCAGGCGAAGGGGGCAGCTGTGTGATGTCTCACGCCCCCTCATTTCCTCTCGGCGCTTTTGATCCGGGTGCCGCGACCTCTGCCCGATTCGAATACGTTACTTTGAATACTAGAATGTCAGGAACCCACCAATTAGTGCGAGGGAGACGGGAGGCATTCCCACACGCCGATACCCTGTGTTTCGCCCAGCCCCGCGCCCCACCTCGTGTATTGGCCTGAGAGGTTGTCAAAGGCCGCGGCGGGCGTGAGGCACCGGCCGCTGTGGGGCTGGGTTGGCCCGCGCTGCTTTGTCACTGTCAGCTCAGGGCGACGGCCGCCGACTGAACGCGCCCGCCGTCTCACACGTCCTCCCGCTGTTCCCAGTCACAGAGAGAAATAGCGTTGGCCCTGGTGAACACGCAGAGAAGCAAACTTTTTGATAACAACGTCAAATGTACTGCTGGATTCTCCTAATTGTTCGCTACTTTTGTGTATAATCAGATGTATAAAAGTCTTCCTGTTTACTGAGTAATAATCGCATATACATATACAAACGTAGAACACTCAAAGATTTATTCAAATAATAAAAGGATTCCAAGATTTTTGCTCCCTGAAAAAGTTAACTTTCACAAATATGGGTTTATGAGCCGATATAATGAAGAGAAATGTTCCTAGATATGTCTAACATTAAATTTAATTCTGAATTAAATAGATAAATTAGAAATAAATTTAATGACAAAATCATGGTTTCAGTTAAAAATTACAAATCTAATAAAATTAAGTAGTAGGAAGGACTTTTAGTAGAACATAGGAAAATATTGCAAACTATATGATGGGGAGGCGATTAATTTGTTGAAATATTTATAGAATGAAAGACAATATTGGGAAAAAATTGCAAAAACGTACGGGAGAAGAAGTCATCAACATCATAGATGACAGGTATAAGAGGTTAAAACAAAACTGAAAATAAATGGTTGAAAAGAAAAAAACATGGAAAGTAACGAAAAGACGTCTCAAAAAGTTATGAAAATTGTTGAAGGTACCACTATTCCAAAGGTGAATGGAAAAGAAAACTGTACAAATTGGTCTGAGAAGAAACAGAACATAGAACGGAAGGGTGAAATAGTATCAGGAAGATTTGAAAAAGAAACATCTAAAGAAGAGGAATTAAGAAACTGGCACATTGCTTCTAACTGGTTTGATCGGGGAGATGAAGAAGGAAAAAGAACAGGAAATAAAAGTAATAGTTACATGAACGGAGAGTTCATCTTTCAAATAATTGTTGCTGTTTTTCTATTTCAGAATTTAAGGATATTTGGCTACCATTATAAAACGTAAGTATAATTTTTGCTTAGCACATTCCATTAGAAATTTGTAAAAACTGACTTACACCCTCTACAGCCAAAATGTTCAATATTCTTTGCATGTTGAACTACGAAATTGTTGATACCTTGCATGAGCCGCTTAGTTCATCTTCTTCACCTTGATGTCCCGCCTTGAAAATGTTTACTTTCACAAACTGTTCAAGAAGCCGCGTCTCTTGGAGTACTGTGCGACTATTTCTTGCGACAATGGAAACAAATATTGTCGAGGCAAATCCCATTCGTACGGTTGTTAGTACGAAACTCGCACATGTTCCACAGGTGCATGCTAAATGATCACTTGACATATTTAGGAGGAGGGGGGAATGTAGAAGCATTCTAGAACTGTTTGTAATAATTATTAAATAATATCTCTCTACTCACCAGACTCTCCCTTCTCTCTGCATTCTCCATTCATAGTCCAATGTACCCACACTTCAATCTCTCCACTCGCCCGTCTCTTCACTCGCCAATCTCTCCACTCACTCGTCAGTCGATGACTCGCCAATTTCTCCACTAGCTCGTCCCTCCAGTCCCCCAACTCGTCCCTACCTTATCTCTTCACTCACCTGTCTCTCCATTCCCCAATCTCTCCTCTCAGTTCCTCTCATCTTTCCGTCCATCCTTACACTCGTCCATCTCAATATCTCCCCTCGCCCATCCCTTCACTTGCCCGTGTCTTCACTCCGCTGTTCTTCCACTTGTCAATCACTCCACTTCCCCATCTCTCCATTCACCCGTCTCTCCATTACCCATCTCTCCACTCGTCCGTCCTTCCACACACCAATATGGCCAGTGACCAATCTGTCCACTCGCCCGTCCCTCCTCTCGCTCATACCACTCCTCGCCCATCCTACTCACCTGTCCTTCCGCTCACCAATCACTCCACTCGCCCGTCCCTCCTCTCACCAGTTTCTCCACTCGTCCAACCTTTCACTCACCCGTCCCTCCACACGCCCGCACCACTCCTCGCCCATCCTTCCACTCACCAATCCCTCCACTCGCCCGTTCCTCCACTCGCCGCGCCCATTCCTTTCGAGGCCGGATCCGCGGGGCGGCGGCGGCGGCGGCGGTGGCGCGGCTCGCCGGGCGCGCGGGCGGCAGCGGACTCGATATTTCAAAGCGGCGTATCGGCGCCGTAATCAGACACGCGGCGCAGCGTATACTTACGGCGCGGACAATGCCCATTACGGCGCTGCCGGGCGGCGCGGCGGTAGCAGATTGAGGAGAACTCGCCCTTATCACCGCCGCGGACTAATTATCTTCCGCATCTCGCATTACTTATTGTGAATGTTATCGAGATTTTGACGAGGAACGTGAAAAAGAAACAAGCCCCTCGCGCTGCCCGCGTGGACGGCCCGTCTCCCGCAGACTGGCTTTCCTACAAAAGCCTTCCGAGTAAGCAGTATTAGCGGCGGATGACTCCGGCGGTAGACGGCAGCGCGCAGGGAATTAATTTCAGATTACACGAAAAAATAGCGGTGAAACGATAAGAGCCTTTTAACAATGGCGCCAGCTCGCTCTTAGGAGCGGACAATCGGCTCTCTCGACAAGGCTGTCGCTGCACACACACACGAAACGGACTGAGCCTCAATTTAAATCAATATTTTACAAGTCACGATGAATACAATTAAAGAGCTGAAAGGGATGTTTGAGAATTAATATGTACACTCGCCTTTCAGCGGCGAGAGGTCGGTAAATAATAGCGACGCTTTCAAGCATTTCCACGCTCTTCAGCGGACGTGACGGCCGTGATAACATACTCCGTGCGGTGACGCGGCGGGGGGTGTGGGTGGAGGTTAGGAGGAGGGGGAGGGAGTGGGAGGGGTTGTGGGAGACAGGTGGACACACGATCGTTCCCATGCTGCCGTCGAGATAAGGGTATGGCATCAAACAGTTTGAAAACATTCGGGATTCGGTTAATAAATTATTTCGTTTTTCATAACTAAATGTTTCGTTTCCGTTAAGGTTTTAAATCGGTTAAACGCGATTTTTCATTATTTTGATTAACCCTGCGGCACACGCGCTAGTAATTATGATTCGAGCACACTCGCGGATCTCTCAAATGCATTATTCCAATTTTAATTTACTACGCTTCACAAGCTGCCTAGTTGGAACTTGAGGCACAAACACTCATTAAACACATTTACTATCATCAAAAATTTAACATTTAATTGCACTACAGTGTTCATCAATAAAAAGAACAAGATATTCATTAAAAAGTATCAGTTGTAAATTGAACTGCACCTCTGGGCCGTAGTATGGTGCACTGCACACGGTTTGATTGGAACGAGTTTGAAGGTGGGACATTGGAGAACAATAACAGAGGTTCTGAGAAGGTTAAAAAAACGTATGATGCATGGTCTTGTCGCTTACCCGATACATATTTGGCTTACTAATCGCCACCACTATTGTTATGGCAACGCGCGCTATCTTTCAATAAGATTTTTGAAGATATTTTATTTATTTATCTATTTGAGTCACGTCAGCCAACACTTTGCAAAAAGTTCATTTTTAAATATATGAACTTCGTGTATATTAAATTTTCATTATTAATCACTTTACTAAACGTGAACTCTACGTAACAAGTTACACAAATTAATCCATTTCACAAATCAAACGCGTACTTTCTATAACAGTTCCAGTAATATATTTATTGAACGTTAATGGTTTCTGTGTCGCTAATGAAATGCATTTTAACGGGTGTAGTTCAGGTCTTTATTACATTTTATTGGAAACAATCGAATCGCGTTTCAAGTCCATTAATGGTAACAGTATCAATGAATTATTTTTTTACATTTTTAGATGTTTTTTTAATTTGAGAAACATCAATTCTGAATTAATGTTCTTCAAATAACTTAAATATATTATATTAGTTACAATGTGCTCATTGTTCCGTCTTCATTTGCCTCACGTTTTAATCTCTTAACATTTACCATCGACGCACAAATGCATGTCAAACACATTGATTTTTAAAAATTTTTAAAATAAACAGCCAAAATTAAAATTAAATGATGCTGCTTTAAAAGTGAAAATTGTTGTATTTACGGCAAATTTCTATAAAATCATATAAAACCTCTTCGTCATGTATCTTGTGCTTTGAGCGTACCTTCAACATTATCGTGAAGTTTTGAATCGATGTTTCGACCCTTTTTTTTACGTGAAACGTCTTCTTAACCGGTTCAGGATGAGAGTCGTTTGGTAAACCGCAGGTAACGAAAACATATTACAGTATTAACACTGATATCTTCCCATTCATGCTACCTACGCGCTTCATTTGGCGTCGTTTTGAAGTTGAAAGAAGCCATGACTTCGTTACGCACGTGTGTATTATGTAGATCGTGCTTAGGTCTTCCGCGCCTATCACAAGAAGAGCTAAATATTGCGTCGTCCACCGCCTTCAAGCAGTGGTGGCATGTACTCATAAGTTGCACGGATGCACAACCTCCAGATAATCGAAAAATATATTACAATATGTTATGAATATACTTTTTCGTTTTAATTGCATTCAATATTCAAGATATTGTTGCAATATCGATGTTTGTGAAATCATTTTGAAACCGAAGAGCGCCCAACTGGAGCTCTCTCCTGCGTCGAGTGCCCTTGCAGGTATTGCACCACACTCTTGGTTCTTGCCTCTATTGCTGCGTTTACTACATTTACTCTTTGACCCTACTCTTCTACACGACTCAACATTTGACTTTTGGTGCGGCAACCAAATTGGAGTGGGATTTGGTCAACGAGCGCTGCGCGGGGAATCCCAATTTTCTGTTCTCGTCTGACACTAGCTGTAACTTAATTTCATGAGTTTCGCTTGCTATTGAAAGTGCACAACTGAAGTCAATTATTGACGCTATTGAATGCATTACTTAGGATTGGAGAATTCATTTTCTTTTGATGTTAGGTTTTTGATTCAAAATGTTTTTTTTATTATGAATCCGTTGTGTAAAGTTGGCTGGAAGAAGATTCCTTTCTGTCTCTCAGGGTGAGTGCGTATTTTCGTCTCGGTTACAGTTGAGTTACAGCGTGCGAGTGATGTGTGGGTGGAATATCTTTATAATAAGATATACCATGGAAACTGTGGCGACTCGTGATAATGCCATTAGGGTGTGCAACGTATCTCTTCTCTTTTCATTCCTACCCTCTCTCTCTCTCTCTCTCTCTCTCTCTCACTCTCTCTTCTCTCTCTTCTCTCTCTTCTCTCTCTCTCTTCTCTCTCTCTTCTCTCTCCTCTCTCTCTCCTCT
>BOPP01000091.1:4242427-4261388 GCA_017312745.1 Gryllus bimaculatus
TACATACATCATTATATATCATATAAAAATATACTATAGTATAATTATATATATATATATATATATATACATTTAAATATAAGTTATATATATATTATATTTATATAATATTATTGGCGTGCCATCCTTGCTATTCGGATTTTAAGTGCTGCGCAGCTTCATGGCCATTATTTCACATTTAATTCTTGTGCGTGCTTGTGCTTGTTCGCTGGATATCATCTAGCAGGGAAGATCATCGCCCCGAGGGAAGAACATTTCACTACATTTACGGAACCAATAACTTTATTTAGTTGACGCGCATGGTAAGACACATTTTTTCTCTTAAGAACTGGCATTAAGACTGGTGTGCGTTAAGGCGTTTGTTTGTGGATACAATATTCCAACCATGAAACAGTTACTCTCCCAGATTAAAATTATTGTTGAACGTGTATATCAGAAAATTATATTCATAGTTTCTCTAATAACGACGAATGAGTTTACGGGTAAGAATGCTACTCTTGTTCAAGTATGTGATTTTTTTGTTAGTGATAATAATAGTCCAAGACGTTTTGGTGGAAGGTCCTCAGATTTACTTGATGCATATTTTTTTCATTTTATTACTCAAAGTATTATAAGCGTAATATCTCCTCAATGTATTCTGTGGATGATAAAACTCTTCTTTGCACCAGCTGAACAACATATAAACGGGTTTATTGGAATGTTTTTGAAGCCCGGAAGGACAACCCGGAGACAAAAGTCGCGTAATCAAATGTTTTCTACTGAAACTCATCTCTCAGCGTCTACCAGCCGTTAATAGCATTATTTAATATATTAGAAATTTTCTAATAATTTAATAGTTGTTATATAACAAGGGGTTTAAGCAGAACAATTATCTCACGAGGAGAATAAAGGTCTGCAGAGCGGCTGCGCGAGGGACATAATTCTTCCGAGTGACTAAAGCTGCGGACAGATAAACCCCGTGTCATCAGTACGCTTAATTTTAAAAGAAATTCTTCTCTGTGTGCACACCTTAGCCGAAGGACGATTCTTACAGTATGGCGGCGAGACCAACCTCCTGGGTCACCTCTTGGATGGCTGTGATTTCAGGAGGTATTCATTGTTTCTACGAAAAAGAGTACGATTGGAATGCCAAATGAAGAAATGGGCAGGGAAGCTAAAAAAAAACTTCAGAAGAATAGATTCATTAATATTTTAACAATAATAAAATAAAACTCAGAATTACTTACTTCATCACTTTGCAGCCTATTATTTATCGTCGACACTGACGTGTAGAAGGAAATTATATGAGCTATTCTCTAGAGAAGTACTAGGTATGTATTCTCTAGAAAAAAGTGTGAGAAGCAAGTTTAACGTTTAAAATATATTGAATGTTTACAGATTATTTGTAAATTGGATTTGCATTTCGTGAGAAGATGGAAGACAACAAGCCAGACAAAAAGCCAAAAACAAGAGTTTTTACAAAGGTTGAATTTATAGATTTGGTTAAAGATGCTATAATGACAATTTCTGTTTAGTCTTGTTGACAGAAAGTAGTTTAACTTGTTATAGAGAAATGTCTCTTAGGACTATATGGTATATAGGGCTGTTCAAACAATACGACTCATAAAACAAATGTACTTTACTTACAAGTTAATGTCTGGGTCCCTTAAAAGTTATCTCCTCCCAACGCCCCCCAACTAAACTTATCCCAACGGTGTTTCACTTGTTGAAAACAGTCCTGGTACGCTCTTTTGATAATGTCTATGAAGATCCGCTTCGTCGCATTTGCTAAATCTCGGCAATCGTCTCAAAACTTTTCCTTTCACTGTAGTTTGTTTGGGAAAAGAAAAATTCGACAGCAACTAAGGTCTGGTGCGTAGTGAGGTTGGGGAATAAACAGTGATCCGAGGTTTTGGTCACAACTTCAGGAGTTCTGAGGGCTGAATGGGGCTTGGATCTATTATGATGGATAATAGTGCATTTCCCACATGTGCCACTTCTGAGATGGATGGCGCCTCGATGTTCAGATTCAATGCTAGTTTGGTTTCACATGTGGGAGCTACAGGCGTAACATTGTGGTGAATTGAACCTTAAGCATAAAAAAATGTCCAGCGTCACTTGATATTAGGGCAAAGGCGAGCTTTCTGGATCTGGACAAACGTTTTCAGCCATCCATTGGATTTTGTGTCAATGCCAAAACCATAAACCCATGATTCGTCACTGTTATTCTTTGACAAGAAGTTTTGTTTTCTTCTGAACGATACAAGCTGTCTCTGACAAAAGCTGGACACGATGGCTTTTTGTCTCTCTAATCATCAGGCATGACACAATTTCGTGCTATCAACCTTGGTGCATCTTCAATTCTAGTCAAACCTCTGACAGATCCAACTTAATATCCCACACTATTATCACGCCTCCCTGACAGTAGAGACTATTTTTAAAACGTCCAGCAACTTGAAACATGCAGTATGCTTCATAGAAACATCTCCGTAAGCGCGTTAACCCATATCAAAAATTTCTCTGTGTCGCAGACTTTTCCTAGTTTATACCATGAGCACATATCAACCACAATTCGGTGTGCTCTTTCTAGCATTCATAATCGTTGAAAATCTGGCCAGGACAAAAATAATTCACCTCGACAAAATTCACGTAGTAATAAATGAATGAGATACAAAACATCGGATATAGCCGTGCATAATAGCAGGATCTCAGACAAAGTATATGAAGTAGCGACTTGCGTAGTAGAACTTGCAAACTCTACAAGAAGAAAGAAAAATTGGTGCAAAATATACTATATTCTAGAACTGAGTATATTACTGGTTAAAACCTTAATACAGTGTATTTTAACAGCACCTTTTTTACCCTTTTTGTATGAATTTCAGAAACCTTTTTCCCCTCTTCGACCATAGATTTTCACCACTCAAAATCTTTTCCTCTAGTGTACGATTGCACGTCAACCCTCCGGCTCAACGCTTCCACGTCCTACTCATGGACACAGCCGTCGCGTTCTGCCTCCTTGCTGACCATCCAGCATCTCCTCTGTTGTCCGCTTGCCTCAAAGCCCTCACCTCACTCGCCATCGTCCCCGAAATGCGTCGTCGCCGCCCATTCCGTTAGTTCGCCCTTCTGACAGGTCACACGCTCACCACTTTTACGCGCACAGCAACTCTGTCAACTATCACTCATCCGCGATACTACAGACTGCTCTCAACCCATTACCTGCCCACAATCTCTAACCATCCGACACGCC
The DNA here is from genome assembly GCA_017312745.1 of Gryllus bimaculatus. Taxonomy (NCBI): domain Eukaryota; kingdom Metazoa; phylum Arthropoda; class Insecta; order Orthoptera; family Gryllidae; genus Gryllus; species Gryllus bimaculatus. Next base: position 4,245,657 of record BOPP01000091.1, read on the forward strand.
TACACTCCCTGACCTCCTCCAGAACGTCCACCATCACGCCTCGAAACCTCCATCCCTTACCGCCTCCCCCGACAAGAACTCCTTACCGACTTCAACAGCTCACTCCCTTACCGCCTTCGATCCATTGACCCCGCCATCCCCGTCTCCGCACCGGTGTCCGAGGCGCGCACGTGGCTGCTGCTGGTCCAAAGCCGCGTGGGATTTTGCCATCTCCAGAAGCCTCAGGCGACGGGCGATTGCAGTGGGTGAATCGTGTAGAGTTCCATGAGACCAACACTTTACTGGATATGTGTTAATAGTATTTACGATGCGAGTGGAAAAGGTGGAGTTTATTTTGCGAGTATAAAATGTTGGCGCACGAGGTCGATAGCCCCAATCCTACACGTAAAAAAGTCACTTGGCAATCACGTGTATTCATATCACTCGTTGGCATTCTTTTAATTTCAACGCAGGCATACAGATATAACTATGTTTACTTAAGGGCAGTAGTTAGCTAATGCAATCAGACGAAAAATATTTTCATTTCTGTTATATACTCTAGTACTCAAACTTTTTCTGAATTTGAGCATCCCAACACTTTTAGTAGTGTTAAAATTCTAACTTTTAACACGTTTTGCATGCTCTAAGAGTAATTGATATTAGTAGGGGCATGATATGTTAAAAGAAAAGATAATAGATTTACTTTCATGTATCTACGGAAATTCATTAATTTTTGCATTAATCACACAACGACTAGTAAACGACTGTTTTACTTTGCAATTTATGTAGATTCTTTAGGATCTCTTCTGTTGTTTTTGTTAAGTGATTCGTATAGTATGGCTGATTTATCTGATTTAGATAAAACCTATAATCAGAATGGCTGTACTGATATATTCAGTAAATTTTTCTAATGAATCAACTCCGATTTCGAATTTACGGTGGAACAAGGTTGGCATCTGGAATGAACAAGATAGGTATTTAAATTCCATTTGAATAGTTGTTTCATGGGAATGGATTGTTTTGACAAAGTTGCACACCGAAATATCTGAGATCAAATGAAAATTTCTTCTACATAATATAAAGAATGGAATGCAATAATCGAAAATATTACTTAGGAGACTACGAATAATTCAGGAATGCAGAGTTCAAAATAAACATTAATAAATTAGTTTTATGTGAAAGGATACCTTATAGGAATGTTTATTTTGCAATTCACTAATGAAATGTATGTAAGCAAGAAACTTAATATATTTGATTCAAAACTCGCGTTTAATTAATTATCAATATTGCAGTTGTAAGAAGCTCTGAAAATTGTTTAATACTTTTGATTTTTTTCGCATACATGTGGTTATCAACGAAAATGCTGCCTGTGCCGTTTTTTAAGTGTCATTTGCTCGACTTAGTGGAAAACATTAAGAAAAAATTTGAGCATGTTTTGAAAAGAAAAATAAAATGTGAGGAAACATCGCGTAAGTAGCAAAAACGCTTAATATCTGTTTCAAATAGACGGGGAATGATCATGAGCGAGAAGTACTGTTGAAAATGTATCATGATTCAAGATGAATATCAGAATATGACAATTTAAAGATAATCATAAAGAGTTGAGTCCGTCAAAATACTTATTTTCTGGGAAATGCGAATTCCCCATTATTATTATTATTATTATTATTATTATTATATATATATATTATTGGCGTGCATCCTTGCTATTCGGAATTTTAAGATGTGCCGCAGCTTTCATGGCCATTTTTCAACCCTATTTATTCTTGTGCGTGCGTTGGCCTGTTCGCTGGATATCATCTAGCAGGGGAAGATCATCGCCACCCGAGGGAAAACATTCACTACACTTACGGAACCAATAACTTTATTTAGTTGACGCGCATGGTAGACACATTTTTTCTCTTAAGGAACTGGCATTAGACTGGTGTGCGTTAAGGGCGTTGTTGTGATACAATATTCACCCATGAACATTACTCTCGCAGAATTAAAATTATTGTTGAACGTGTATATCAGAAAATTATATTATATTTCTTCTAATAACGGACGAATGAGTTTACGGTAAGAATGCTTACTCTTGTTCAAAGTATTGTGATTTTTGTTAGTGAAATAATAGTCAAGAGTTTTTAGTGAGAAGGTCCTCATATTACTATGATGCATATTTTGTTTCATTTTTATTTACTCAAAGGTATTTAGCGTATAATCTCCTCAACGTATTCTGTGATGAATAAAATCTCTTCTTTGCAACTCATGCTGAACAACATTATAACGGGTTTATTGGAATGTTGAACCCGGAAGGACAACACGGAACAAAAGTCGTAATCAAATGTTTCTACTGAAACTCTATCTTCCTCAGCGTCTACTCAGCGTTTAATAGTTTATTTTAATATATTAGATATTTTTCTATATATTTAATAGTTGATTATATAACAAGGGGTTTAAACAGAACATTATCCACGAGGGAGAATAAGGTCTCGAGAGCGGCTGCGCGAGGGACATAATTCTTCCGAGTGAATAAAGCTCAGATAAACCCCGTGTCATATACGCTTATTTTTAAAAAAAATTTCTTCGTGTGCACACCTATGCCACGAAGGACGAATCTTTACAGTAGGCGGCAGCCAACCTCCTGGGGGTCACCTTTGGATGGCTGTGATTTCAGGAGGTTTTCATTGTTTTACGAAAAAGAGTACGATTATGCCAAATGAAGAAATGGCAGGAAAGTAAAAAAAACTTCAGAAGAAATTGTTCTTGAATATTTTAACAATAAATAAAAAAACAAATATTAACACTTCATCACTTTGCAGCTATTATTTATTGTTGACATGACGTGTCGAGGGAAATGTTGGTATCTCTAAGAAAGTACGTAGTATGTATTTCTCTAGAAAAAAGTGTTGAGAACAATGTTTAACGCTTTAAATAATATTGATATTTACAGATTTTGTAAATTGATTGCATTTTTGAGAAGATGGAAAAAGCCACAACAACAGAAAAAAGCCAAAACTAAGAGTTTTACAAAGTTGAAGTTTATAGATTTGTTAAAGATGCTTATGACAATGTGTTTATTGTTGAAGATTAGTTTTTAACTTGTTTATAAACATTCTCTTAGACTTATGGTATATGAGGGCTGTTCAAAACAATACGACGTCATAAAACAAAATGTACTTTACTTACAAGTTAGATGTCTGGGTCCCTTTAAAAGTTATCTCCTCCCCAACGCCCCCCAACTAAACTTATCCCAACGGTGTTTCCACTTGTTGAAACAGTCCTGGTACGCTTCTTTTGTAATGTCTTGAGATCCTTCGTCGCATTTGTCTAAATCTCGGAAATCGTCTCAAAACTTCTTCCTTTCACTGGTAGTTTGTTTGGGGAACAAGAAAAAATCACAAGCAACAAGGTCTGGTGCGTAGTGAGGGTGGGGAATAACAGTGATCGAGGTTTGGTCAACAACTCAGGAGTTCTGAGGGCTGAATGGGCTGGATCGTAATCATGATGGAATAATCAGTCGCCATTTCTCCACATGTCTGCCCTTCTGAGATGGATGGCGCCCTCAGATGTTTCAGAATTTCAATGTAGTAATTTTGGTTCACTGTGGAGCCTACAGGGTAACATTTGTGGTGAATGACACCCTTAGCATAAAAAAATGTCAGCGTCACCTTGATATTGGGCCAAAGGCGAGCTTTTCTGGATCTGGACAACGTTTCAGCCATCCATTGGATCTTTGTGTCAATGCCAAAACCATAAACCCATGATTCGTCACTGGTTATGTTCTTTGACAAGAAGTTTTTGTTTTCTTCTGAACGATCAAGCTGTTCCTGACAAAGCTGGACACGATGGGCTTTTTGTTGCTCTATCATCAGGCATGACACAAATTTCGCACCAACGCGGTGCATCTTCAATTTCTCAGTCCAAACCTCGTGACAAGATCCAACTTATATCCCACACTATTTATCAAGCTCCCTGACAGTCAGACTCATTTTTATAACGTCCATGCAACTTGAAACATGCAGTATGCTCCATAGAAACATCTCCGTAAGCCGCGTTAACCATATCAAAAATTTCTGTCGCAGACTTTCCTAGTTTAATACCAAATATCAACCACCAATTCGTTGCTCTTTCAGATCATTCACTTTGAAATCTGCCAGACAAAAATAATTCACCTCACTAAAAATCACGTAGCTAATAAACGAATGAAGATACCAACAATCGGGATATAGCGTCATAATCAGCAGATCTGAACAAATATATGAAGTAGCGACTTGCGAGTAGAATCTTGCAAACTCTACAAAGAAGAAAAAATTGGTGCAAAATAATACGTATATTCTAGAAACTGAGTATATTATGGTTAAAACCTTAATACAGTTATTTCAACAGCACCTTTTTTTACGCCTTTTTGTATGAATTTTCAGAACCTTTTTCCCCTCTTACGACCATAATTTTCACCTCAAAATCCTTTCCCTAGTTATAGCATTGCCTCAACGCCTTCCGGCTCAACGCTTCCAACGTCCTGACTCAACACCCCCGTGCGTTCTGCCTCCTTTGCTGACCATCCAGCATCCTCCTCCTGTTGTCCCTCCCTCAAGCCCTCACCCCCAACTCTCATCGTCCCCACTGCGTCCGCCGCCCTCGTCGTCCCCTTTACCATCCCCACACTCCCCACTTTCAGCGCCCACCAACTTCTGCTCATCTTCCTCAGTCCCCATCCCTCCACTGCTCTCAACCCCATTACCTGCTCCACAACCTCTACCATCCACCGCCTCCACTCCCTGACCTCCTCCAGAACCTCCACCATTCACCGCCTCGAAAACGTCCACTCCCTTACCGCCTCCCCGACACCAACTCCCTTACCGACTTCACAACCTCCACTCACTTACCTTCTCCATACCCTCCGCCATCCACCGTCTCCGCCACCCCCCGAGGCGCGCACGTGGCCTGCCTGCTGGTCCAAAGGGCTGCGTGGGATTTATGGCCATCTCCAGAAGCCTCAGGCGAGGGGCGATTGCAGTGGGTAAATCGTGAAATTCCATGAAGACAACACTTTACTGATATTGTTAATAGTTATTTACGATGCGAGTGGGAAAAGTGGGAGTTTATTTTGCGAGTAGAAAATGTTGCGGCACGAGGTCGATAGGCCAATCCTACACGTAAAATAGTCACTTGGAATCACGTGTTTCATACACTGCGTTGGCATTCTTTTAATTTCAACGCAGGCATACAAATAACTATGTTACATTAAGGGCAGTAGTAGCTAATGCAATCAGACGAAAATATTTTCATTTCTCTTATAGTACTCAGAACTTTTTCTGAAATTTGAGCATCACCACACTTTTAGTAGTGTTAAAATTCTACATTTAACACGTTTTGCATGCTCTAAAAGTAATTGATATTAGTAGGGGCATATCATGTTAAAGAAAATATAATTGATTTACTTTCATGTATCTACGGAAATTCATTATTTTTGCATGTAATCACACAAACGACTAGTAAAACTTGTTTTACTTCAATTTAATGAGTTTCTTTTAATCTCTCTTGTTGTTTTTTAAGTGATTCGTAATATCATGCTGATTTACGTTTGGATAAAACGTATAATCACAAATGGCTTGTACTATATATTCAGTAAATTTTCTAATGAATCAACTCCAGATTTCGAATTTTACGGTGACAGGTTGAACATTGGAATGAACAAGATAGTTTAAAGTTCATTTGAATAGTGATTTCAATGGGAATTGGTTTTTGACAAAGTTGCACACGAAATATCTGAGATCAAATGATAAATTTCTTCTACATAAATATAAAGAATGGAATGATAATCGAAAATATTACTTAGGAGATTACGAATAATTCAGGAATGCAGAGTTCAAAAATAAACATTGAATAAATTAAGTTTTATGTTAAAGGATACTTATAGGACTGTTTTATTTTTGCAATCACTAAGAAATTATGTAAGCAAGAACTTAATATATTTGATTCAAAACTCCCGTTTAATTATTATCAATATTGCAGTTGTAAGAAGGCTCCGAAAATTGTTTAATACTTTTGATTTTTTTCCATACATTGTGGTAATTCAACGAAAATGCTGCCTGTGCCGTTTTTAAGTGTCATTTGCTCGATTAGTGGAAAAAATTAAGAAAAAATTTGAGCCATTTTTGAAAAAAAAATTAAAATGTTGAGAAGACATCGCGTAAAGTATCAAAAACGCTAATATCTGTTTCAAATTGACGGGGAATGATCATGAGCGAGAAGATACTGTTGAAAATTATCATGATTCAAGATGAAATGATCAGAATATGACAAGTTTAAAGATAATCATAAAGCGTTGAGTCGTACAAAATATTATTTTCTGGGAAATGCGAATTCCCTTTCATCCAGCAAACACAACGAAGAAACGAGGGTCCAACTGATATTTGCCCCAGCGTTTCCATTTCCCTGACGAAACGAATCTCAGCTGCTCGTGATCAATCAATCAATCGTGTCTTATTTTATGTGCGAGGTTCAGGCTATCAGCACTGCTCTTTCGCCTGATCACTCAAATTTCACTACGCTCCATTCGCCCTCTAGCAGAGAAAGAATGTATCATTCGGGCGACGAAATAGGAGATTTGAATTAACAGTAAAGGCGCCTCTTAGACTTGAGGGTCTTTTTACAAGGAGTACATCTACAACCTGGGACAGTCAGCACCACTTCCTCTCCGGAGGAAGACGTACGAAGGAGTTTTTTTCACCTCAATGGCCGACGCTGCGCCCACCGCCCGGGCGATGGCGTCCGGGGCGTTTACAGCCCGCCCGGGGCCCCCGCGCCAACTGCCCCAACCGCCCGCTTCCCCCACGCGGGCTAACTGGATTAGGAGCCGCCCCCCCCTGCCCCCGGGGCGCCGGAGCTCGTAATGTGGTTCGTTGAATATTTACAGACTGCCCATTAGGCTTTCTAATTAAGAGCATATAACGCGCGTTGACGGGCGCGGAGCGGTTCTCCCGAAGGCGCCGCTGCATAATTCGGCGCGAATGCGGCGGAGGAGGGTGGTCGGGGGCGGTTGCGCGTTGGGGAAACTGAGGGGTGGCTCGACGGCGAGCATGCGTTCGGAACGGATGAGCAGCGAAGCTACTTAGCGAAATTGCTCGCTGGGTGGAGATAAACGCCCCCCAATGACAGTGAGGAACTGCTACTCTCGTTTAAGGGAAAACGCGCCGTTCGAATGCCTCAATTGCACAGGTGAGGTTTTTGCTCTATTGTTTTGGGAATCGTCCCTCCTGTGCATACCAGCCCGAGGCGTTTGTGATTGAGTGTCTCGCGCTTTGTGGGAAGCTTCCACCACTTTTCCACACGCACGTGGTAATCGTAAAAGTATTTATTCCTTTTTGGAGGGAATATGTCGACATATCATCGGGAGTGAATAGCACGATGTTCAATTATTCATTTCTTTTCAAAAAGAGAAAAATATGACGTTTATTTACCAAATATTTCCAAACCTTGGGTAGTTCTTTCGAATTTTTTATTATTTTAGATTTTATAAATAATAATAATGCCTCTGTTGTACTAGAAATGTTCTTCCGTGAATATAAAAGTGACGGCGGTATTTGTAGAGGTACACACTTCTGAAGAACGTCAAGTTGTCCGCTGTTCCAAACGGACTCAACATTCGTTTTTGTTTAAGCGACATATGATTCAAAATTTTTTTCAATAATATCTTTTGTAGTCTCAAGACGCTGCACATTAGCTATTAGGAAGGGTCTGTAGACTAGTGTTCCGTGCCTGAAATGGTGTTTAAAACACTCATTTCTATCAGCAATTCATTGTAGGAATTGCGCATGGGTCTGTAATTATTTCCATCACCTTTCTATTTCTTCCCAAACAGGTTCCATCTTTATGAATTTTCTAAAATCCAAACTATTAACATAGTTACCTCTAGTTAACGTTTTTCTGTCTTCCAAATCTTCTAGATAGAAAATATTCTGCAAATCTTAAAGAAGGAACATTTTTGCCCGATGATAGACGTTTTGAAGCTTGGAGACCACATGTGCACCAAACAATGGATTCTTGTTTCGTTTTCAAATCTTAAAAATCATTTACGCTCCAACAATCATAAACGTTTCATTTACAGGTACTATTATATCATAAAGTTTTCATAGGTCTCAAAAATTTCAAATTATCGTATCAAATGTCTAATTGCCAATGCTTTTGAAGAAAAGTGTGCATTCTGTAAACTCGTGTAAACAAAATTTTGATGAATCTTTGTAGGTTAGACAAAACTAATTGCTGTGACATAAAACTTCTTAGCCTTTCCAGTCTTGCATTAAAAATCGTTGATTTTCATACACATGAATGAAAAAATCGTCACAGATCTCTTCAAACGCAGAGCATTATCTATTGGTGTTTTGTGCTTTTGAAAATGCTAAAACGACTATTTTATATGAGTATTCCACTCATGAAATAGACACCATAGCGTATAATAATATATCTAGTACACCTAAATCAGGGTAGTGTGACTATAAAAATATCACTTTTTGAATCAGACTTTGCTTACTTCTCTCTATATATCTCTCTTCAGTCTATGATTATGATCTACAATCAGCTACATCAGTCAAAAGACTATGGTGTAGCAACTGGACGTACTAGAACTAACTAGGTATTGAATGACGTTCAATTAATCACATTAATAAACAGTCGAACCTCCATATATCGAGTTCCTTACATGGTGATATTAATATTAATATTACATGATCCAAAAGAACAAAGTTTTTCACACAGTGTAAGATGTAAATAAACATATAAAATGGCATACCACCGTAAGAACTGATTTGGAAACAATTACGCGCATAATGCGCTTGGAAAGAGTTCAAGAAACACGAAGGAGGTATGAGCTCTGTTCTAATGAGCTCTAATTCTCTGTGCTGGACGCGGCAGCGCCCTAGCGGACGAGAAGCAAACTGGCACCTGCCGCGGTGTGGTCATTAAGGGCTATCAGGCGGTGTCATGGCACGGTGGCGGCCAAATCGATGCACGCGATGTCCTTTTCCGTTGGCACTTCCCATTTGTAGCTTTCACCCGCCCCCACTCGAGTACGTCTTCAGAAAGTATTTAGGAGAAAGGGACATTTTAAACATTAGAAAACTATTGAATTTATTAGCATGTATCAATAATAAATATGTATATGATCATTAAACGATTGATAAATTATTTTTAATTTGTATTATTTAATTTATCATCTGTTTTAAAATAAAATATTTAAATTATAGTTATATAAGCATTTCTACTAGTACAACAACGAATAGTTTCAATGTAAATTTGGAGACAATCTTTCGAAAATATTTAAATATATATATATATATATATATATATATATATATATATATATATATATATATATATAGTTTTTTGTGTAATGAAATGAATTAATACAAAATATTTTCTTTTGAAGCATATTATTTACAACTATTTTTGTACTTTACACATTTCCAGAGGTGGAAGGCATCCATCTGAATCCGTACACGACTCATACCATGCCTTCCATCCGTACCTCCCCACCTGGGTGCGAAAGGAAGAAACATTTTCTGTGTGTAATTAGAACTTAATTAAGTACAATTTATTTATATTTATCGTACATGATTTCCTCTCCAACGGGGAGGAAAAAACTTACAAGCGATTCCACAAACTTACAAGCGATCCACCAATTTTTACTTCCCCGTATACGTACGTATATGGAGTAATATACGTAGTATAGAAAAAGTTATGTAATGCAGTGGAAAATCAATTTCGAGAATTCAAATACACGTTACACATAAATACACATCCCCTAATGCCGATTTTTTTCTAAACGTCCGTCTGTCCTTCTGTCTCTCTGTTCGTCCGTCTGTCCTTCTGTCTCTCTGTTCGTCCGTCTGTCCGTAAACATAGGGAAGAGATAGACCGAATCCGAATTGCATTCTGACGTAAACTTCTCTCGAGGTTACCAGGAAGAACCTGCCTAGGTATCAGTACTTTCACGATCATTTTTACACAAATGCTTCTTTTAAAGTTTATTTTGCCTTATTCTTGTATTGGAGTAGTCAGATAGATAGCGAGGAAAGCTTTCTATTATATAATGAAACATCATTGAATTTTAATTAAGTTATTTAATCTTATAGTTAGGAAGTATACACAGTCCCGATGCTTCTGTCACTTTCACAAATACTTGAGGTTTTCTCTCGACTGGTATGAGTTCATCTATTCGACTTCCTCATTAATGGAAACTTAACTGTATTGTTTCTTCCTCCCGCCTGGCTAAGCCTTCTGAGGTAGCCAAAAGTAAATGTGTATTCGTAACTGGGATGTAGGTGTAGGAGAAAACTGACTGCGGGATGAAACCTGGTGATTCATAAGAAATCGGGTACGTAGACCGTTAAAGCTATGGAAATCGTTGGAGTGGATGGTCTTGGGTGGTGGAGGTGGAAATCATTCTGTAGTAATACTTATAAAAGAGTAAATTTTTATTATTAGAGACGAATGGAAGGCCAAAAAAGTCTGCGAACCTCTCTGAAGCTGGCTAGGCACCCATAGCAGACCGCAACAAGCTACATATCATAATTTAATACTCATTAATTACTTATTAATTATCATAATTTTAAATTAATTACGCAAGCCGTCTTTTAAAAAAATATCGAAGGTCAGCTAGCTTCAAACGCCATCCGTAGGGACAGGAAGCTAATGTTGGTTTCAAAACAAAGTGACTATGGCGATATTGGGGAGGGGAAAACGTTAATAGTTAACAGAAACATTAACGACTATCGTGAGGGCGGGATAGAGTGCTCGTAAAATTGATACCTGCAACACTACACCACTTTTCCCACCCTCGCGCGTGCAAGACGCAATTAGCCGATGTCCACCCCTCCAGTCACCATTACCGAAGTCGCCCCACCCTCTCCATTTGTCCCTCTCTATGAGTGGCTGTGACTCACTATTAAATGAGCCATTCTCGTAAAGATTTTTTACGATTGCTTTTTGTGTTATTTCGTTGTGGCAGTTTTCACTTTTTTACTAATGTGCTGCAATAAATACTCTATCTAAAATTCTATAAGTCGGAATAAACACAAGTTTACTTATATTTTCCAAAATGCACTATTAGAGCTTAAACATGAATACATTTTTAGTTCTGAATATAGTATTTAAGATATAAAGCATTTTTTTAAAATATATTATTATTATTATTATTATTATTATTATTATTATTATTATTTATTTGTATGTAAATAAATTTTCATTTTTTTAAATGTAGACATTTACAAATATCGTCATGATTTTGTATAAGTTTTACTTTATTTAAATATAAAATAAATAGGAGATTACAATTTTTCTATAATTAAATTCCCTGATTTATTTATTTTGCCCAGCTTTGGTCCTGCTTTTGTAGTGTGACTTGTAATCTCCCTCTCATAAAATCTAATCAATATGTTTAGTGTGTAGTGGATAGTACTCTCTCTTCAGAATTTAATCACACTATAATTTGCCCTTATTAACTATTTCAATATTTCTAGTTTAATAGAGTGGCTAGCATTAGTTTTTATTGAAGTATTGGTCGTTAGCATAATTACGTTTTCTCGGAGTACTGTCCGTTCGCTAGTGGGCTAGAAAATACCTCTCATACGAGTATTCGAATGGTGAATAACTTAATTGTATTAGGAAATAATTCTAACTCAAAAATTAAACAAGTTGTAAATTTGGTACTGAATTGCCAGCGACATTAAATGTCGGTGGTATAATAAATTAATTTCAAGTAGTTTTCAAGTTCAACAATATTTTATTATATTTTTCTAGTGGTTACCTATTTGATGATTATCAAATTTCTATAAAAAACACAACAATTATTTTTCTATCTATTTCTGTAAGTATTCTGTAACTATTTGTGCCACTTACAGTTTGAACTTCCGTTTTGAATATTTTCCCAGCAATTTTGGCGTCGCAAACGAAACCAGCGACTCTTCCATAATTCCTTTTGGAGCTCTTCTCATTACCACACTGCATTTATCTTTTAAGTTTTTGCTATTATTCGCAACCTGAATATTCCACGAATAAATTATATTTCATTATTTTCCCGATTCTTTTATACTCGCATCCCTCATGTCCATTTTCTGTCTAAGACGAATCAATTGCTTTTACTTATCGCCCTGACGGGCATAGTTCGGTCCAAAATTGTTTGCTTTCACTTCCTACCTGATTGAAACAGTTCATTTGTTTTATTGTTATTCTTGTTAATCGATCCGTTCTCGTCGCACCGTACCCACGTGTCAAGCATCTTTTGTCCCTTATCAACAATGTTCTATATTATTTATCAGCTGTATTTTCGAAAACAATTTTAAATTGTCCAAAATGTATTTAATCCTCCTAATATTTGGATTTTCTATTCAATCCTGGGTTACAGTTGCAAATGTACACGTGCGTTGGCCGATAATATAAAAACAGGAAAACAATCATGTGTTACAGTTGCAAATGCGCACGTGGAATGGCCGCCCATATAAAAACAGGAAAACAATCCTGGGTTGCAGTTGCAAACGCGCACGTGGGATGGCCGACCATATAAAAACAGGAGAACAATCCTGTGTTACAGTTGCAAATGCGCACGAGCGATAGCCGACCATTTCGTAAAAACAGGGTTTCAGGTGCAAATGCGCACGTAAGATATCCGACCATATAAAAACAGGAAAACAATCCTGGGTTGCAGTTGCAAATGCGCAAGTGAAATGGCCGACCATATAAAAACAGGAAAACAATCCTGTGTTACAGTTGCAAATGCGTACGAGCGATAGCCGACCATTTCGTAAAAACAGGGTTTCAGGTGCAAATGCGCACGTAAGATATCTGACCATTTAAAAACAGGAAAACAATCCTGGGTTGCAGGTGCAAACGCGCACGGGTCGTTCAGGCCCACTGTGCGCGCGCGTGTTGGGACAGCGTACGTTGCGCGACGCGACGCGTCGCGTCGCAGCGCGCGGGGCGGCGCGGCACTCTTTACCCTGCGTTTACCCTGGGCGTCCGCCGCCTCACGGCGGGCGCTGCGGCTCTGTTTGTTTCTTCGCGCCTTCGACTTTGTTCGCGTCGACACTTTGTGACGGCGGCCGGCGACGAGGACAGCCGGAGTCGCGCAAACATTTGAGAGGCTGGTTACCGCTTCAGGGAAACGGGCACCTGCACACACACAGCGCCCGCCGCGCGCCCGCCTGCGGCGGCAGGTCCTTCGCCGCGCGCTGGCGGCCGGAGGAATACATTGCCTTTGGCTGACGACCGCCGCGCCGCCGCGCCGCGCTGCTTCGCAGTGGGCCGAAACGCAGGGGGACGGGATAAAACACCTAAGGCACCGGGTACGGTCTTTTCAGTTATCACGTTAGCAATGTTTCATCGCTATAAATGTTTAAATATTGTCTATTATATGAATGTTACCAATGTTTCTTTGTTTCTGTTATCGAGAAATTAGATTGTCCTCTAATAAACCAATAATAATGATAATAATAATGATAATAATGATAATAAAAATGATGATAATAATAATGATAATAATAATGATAATAATAATAATAATAATAATAATAATAATAACAATAACAATAATAATAATAATAATAATAACAATAATAATAATAATAATAATAATAATAATAATAATAATAATAATAATAATAATGATGAAGTTCAATAGTAAGATATTTTAAATACATGTCTTGTAAATCAAGAATCACAAGAAACACCTTGTATCTCAAGTATTTACAAGATCTCAGACTATCCATTTCTAATCTCCAATCAAAACGCCACGAACTTGGTATCAACAAAAATTAAAAATGAAGGTGGTATCACCAGTAATTCATATTTCATTTCTTTAGAAATGATCGTTAGTATCATCTAGATTTTCGATTATGTTTACGTGACGCACGTCAACTTGCTGCCTGTGTAACTGAAACAGAATTACTCGCCATTCTCGTTTTTCTCCTGATTCCAACACATACAGGGTTTCTGAAACTTTGACTCCTGTATCCTCAGGAATACGCATTTGTAGGTTTGTAAAGAGCACGTGAAGATTTTCCATGGGAAGATTTTCTGAAGCAATTCACCACTTATCGAAAAAATTACACATCTTCTGGAATACAGTGTTAATTGACTATCAAATATCAATCAAACATGTCTTGTATTTGGATATCATAATGTGAATTGTCTTCCGTATATCAGTAAATGTTTACACGTATTTAAAAAATGAATTGACTTTTTTAAAACTACAATGATGCCAGATAATTTAAGGTAATATAACAAGGTTTCTAGGAAAATTCATCGTTATTAATACAATTAACAATAACTAATATTAAACTTTGTCATGAGTGAGAGGTGTGCCATTAGAAAGTTCAAGAAACTGTCGTAGCCCACTGTCTGCCGCGCCGTCGCCAAGGCGCGTGTGTTCAGAATTAAATGAGCCGCGTTCGGAGCGTGTGGTGCTTTCGCAAGGGCGTTTAGTGCGGCCACCTGACTCCCGAGAGAAAGAAAAGCGTCTCTGTGGAGATACGGACACTTGACATTTGCCGCTTTCCGTGTACCTTAGTTCGTCATCTACACCTTCGTCAAAGTCTCCGTTTGCCCGTTTAACGTTTTAGGAATTAAAAACACATTTAAATATATTACGAATACCCCAAAATCAATTTTTATGGTTTATGTATTTTGATGGGTTAATTATTGTTATTTACAATAATAGTTCAATTTGTAAATCGTGTAGACGGACAAATTTACAAAGGAAGCGCCAAAGTAACATGTAATCAAAAATTACGTACAACAACACGTGTTGTAACGGAAAGCAGTACTGAGTGCAAATAGAGCTGAATAGTAGCGCCTACTATCGTACGTATTAACTAAATTGGACGATAACAGTATTTAGCGATAATCATATTACAACTGAACTAATATCCATACTTAAACTTAAGAACAAAATCTTATTCACAGCGAGAAATTTTTGTGCGACTAGCATCTTACTTCCTCCAGTTACATAGTAAACATGATTAGGACTTCTCCGTTGGTTCAGTTCGAATACTCTAACCATTTTGTCGACCTTGATGGCTGTAAAGACAGACATCATTAGTTTATACCTTTTGGTCAATTTCCCCCAACCAGTACCCCTGGTGAGACTGTAATTTATTATCTTTAACGACAATACAATCTGCGAGCGGCCGTATTTAGCTTTTGCGGTAAAAAGGAGGGGAGAATATTTATAACCTAGCTGAAGTCAATCTCATTCCTTACCTACATTCAGCATGCGTTCACTCACCTATTCCCAGAATGGCGGCGTTCTTTGTTGTTTTTTTCAACTTTCCGCCCGTCAGTAACCCTGGCGAGGCGGGAGTTTATTTTCTTGTTGGGGTACAACATACGCCGCAGCTCTAACTTATTTTTAACTTAACCTATGGATGAAGCCGGCACTTTGGCCGGCAACCTAAGATTAACACAAGACTGTATTCTTCTTCAGGCTTATTAGTTATAGTTTTCTTGGGTATTTTTTTTTCATTCACACGCACGTTCACACTTGATTATATTATCTAGATTATATTATCTATACACTATATTATTATATGTACACTATATTATCTTTGGTGAGAGGGACGTCGCCCGAAATAGGAGCCTCTCTTGCTCTAGCGGCGGAGCTGAGGGCGGCCCGCCTTGCACCCCGGAGCCGGGGGCGGCGGCGGCGGCGGCGGTGGCGGGGAAGGCAGCGAGCCGCCCCCGGCGCATTCCAGGCCGAGCGCACGTCACGCTGTCTGG
>BOPP01000091.1:4268539-4325482 GCA_017312745.1 Gryllus bimaculatus
ATACTGTGGACACATGTACCTGCATCGACGTCGGATTCAAATAATAATCAATAATAATAATAATAAACACTACATATACAGAATAATAAATCCAATTACAATCAAGGGTATCTAATAACCCTACAAACGACATATAAGAAATTATTCATATTGAGAGAAGAACTTGAATCTTAGATCAAAACTTCCTCCCCATATGTAGATCCTAAGATATTAGAGAAATTAGCGTCATGTTAATGTCTAAATGACACTCTCTCTCTTCACAAGTTCATTGATCGAAGACATTCTTGTAAAATTCGCATGAATCTTCTCAAGGCACATGTCAACTTCAGATCAACACTCCTTCAGCATCAATCAATCGTTCTCATTTAATACTACCTGCATCTTCACCCTGGGATACTTGCAGGCTAACTTTGGCAGGAACAAATAAAGTTCGTCAAAGTCGTGTTAACAAGCAAGCAAAACCTTCTATTCGGGGGTACGCGAATGTGACAAAACAACCGCGTCCTACGCCTCGATAGCCCGACACCACAGTCCGACCGTACAACCGATCGCTGCTCTCTCCGGCTCCCTCTTCAACAAATCGGGCAGGCGCGGGTGCACCCAGCAGCGGGTGCAGCACAATGCAGGGCAGCGCGCGCTGCGCATGGTCGGCGGGCGGGCGGTGGCGGCACTAGGACGCAGGTTTGCCGATGGCCCATCACTTCAACCGCCGGCGCGTGCTGATTCACTCCACGGGAGCCCGGTGACCCTCTGTGTGAGCAGCGCTGCGCATGGAACTTCGCCTTGACTCCTCCGCGGGCGGGCGGGTTATTCTATCTGCCGACGTGGGGCCGACCTTCCGGCGAGCCCGGATTGCCGTGAACGGTCGCTGACACATAATAAATGTCAATTCATAATTCCTCAGGCACCAAATAGGACGATATTTCGATTATAGGTGAGCGCTCCTCAGAGTGGCAGCGGCTCGAAAAGACCGACTGCCTGCGTCTATATCAGCGCGCGCACGCAATTCGGGGTTGATTTCTTATTGTGGACGATTGAATATCCGACAGGGGGGATGAGCGAATGAAGATGGAGATAAGGAGGTTTAAAACTGGGACTACGCAGTTCCCGATGCATACTCAATAACCTGGGCACTAAAATTTATCTACGTTTCACTCAAGAGCGGCGAATCAATAGCTAAGATTTCTTGACGGCCTTTTTTTCTTTTTTAAATAACATGGGTTAAGGATTTCTAACGGAGAGGATCATTATTGGTTTAAACACTGTAAGATTCATGTCCTTTCGTGCATATGACGCTTAGGGCGACTGTTTTATTTGACTCGAATTGTAGGCGCCATTTATTCTCTACTCCTGTCATCTTTATCAAATATAACATACATAATATATATATAGATATAATAAATGTGCAATTTCAAGGTAGAATGGTTAAAACATTCCATTTAAATATTACATAATTTAACGCTACCATTCGCAATATGAATCTCTCCTAAGAACGCATATCACCTATACGTCATTTAATTTATATGTATCTTAGCTGTTTCAACACATAAGATATCACTGTAAGAGATATTTAGACAGGAAGATATATCTATATCTTCATATATTTCCCAATAAGCACGAACTCATGTGGGAGACGAGAGGTAACTATATTTTACTTCCAAGGGATAACCAAACCAAAAAAATAAAAAGAACCCATTTATATTTTAGTATATTCATGGACACGTTGGCGGCATTTAGTAGTTAGCGATCGGCTTTCAATCATTTAAATATACTAGCTAAACCTCACTAGCTTATTCTGTGGCTATACATCTATATATTTATAAAACATTTTTGATATATTACACCAATATAATCGATCTAAGAAAGTACTACCTCATATTCATTACTCATTTCTTATACCATATGATCTCGATTGTTCAAAAAATGTTTAAATTAAATGGATAATCTATTTTCTGTCTTTTCTTTTCCTTAAGCAATTTTCCTTGAGCCTTTCCAATTACAAGAAACCTTCTCGCTAGATTAATGAATGAATGATTCATTAATTGGCAGCCACTTCTGAAGAATAACAACGAGAAAAGGCGTACAAGCACACTTAAAATGCACAATATCGAAGACGCTCCAACAAATTACTCTTTAGAATGATATAGAAAGACTGAAGAGGAGTATTTATCCTAAGTTGTCGTTTGCATAAATAAATCTGAAACAACGATAATATAATATATTTAATACAGATTTGACGAATCTGTGTGAGATGGTGTCTATGAACAGTAATACGAAGGAACCGCTGAATCAAAAGCACGGAGTAGAATTCTTAGAAAGTTCCTGCAGCGACAACTCGTTTTATCAGCTACATCAACAAAATTCATACAATGGGAACGTACGCAGTATAATTTGCACACCTGGTTCCCCATGCTGAGGCCAGTCTCTTCTTTCATTCTTCTCTCTTCTTCTTCTCCATTCAGCTGGATTACCGAGCAGAAGTGCTGTTCCGACTTCGGCTCTGCACATCAGGACCATCTACTTTCTGGGTACAGGCCGAATACTCTGCTTCTTCCTTCGGTGGTAGTCTATCATCTATTATTGTGAATACAGAATAAATATAACTACCTTACTCTTCGATATGCGCGCACATTCTTTCTGTTTATACTACACGACTCCTTTCAATTTAATGCTGTATACTATCTGTTCTATATCACCGATGTACCTCATTATCTTATTCTTGGTCTTATTTATAATGGCACGCCTTACAACTTATGCCTAAAAGCAGCTCGCTCTCTGACACTAAATACACGGATTACTCTCATTCCGCTATTTTTACAAGACTTAGATGCTAATTAAATCTCAAAGAGCAGTCATACATAGAATACACAGTGGTAACAGTCAATACGTGTCAAAACGACACACATATATCGAAGCATTATCATAAATATGATAATATAATAATTAAAATCAATAGCAGATAAAAATCATAAGTTTCATCAAATTTAAAAAATATCTCGCTCAGAGATATACATTACGTAATACATATATAATGAATGTTCGTAGTTTTAGAAACCAATGAGAAAATCTCTACGCATTATATTCGCAAGGTTGCTCTTTCGGATTTGAATACTGATGACTTGCCGAGTGTGACCTTAGATTAGAATATTACAGCGAGTTATTTTAATATTTCGGGCAATCTGCAATGACATGGGCAGGCTATATATCTAAAGTTTGTTATAAACGACTTCGCGAGGTGCCAGCGTGTCGAGGCGGAGGACGGCGCGTCTCGCAGCGCGTCATGGCGCAGTCGCGGCCCGCGACCGCAGAGCGAGTGGGCGCAGGGGAGTGGAGGGGAGGGCGAAGACGCACCATCTGAGCGACAGCAAAAATCCGAAGACCCTCAACTCGCAGGCGCAGAGGTGCGTGGCGGACGGAGCGAGCGGGGGAGTTTGCATGATCCTCAAGCCGTCCGCGCCCTTAAGGGGTAACCCCGCTTAATTGAAATTCTCGCAGCCTGACAATATAAAACGCACCGAAACTAATATTGGCCCGGCATAGGGATGCTCTGGGGCATACCGGACCAACATTGCCCTTAACGTTCCGACGCCAACGAAAAGCCCGTTATTAGAGAAGGTATCCGGCTGTGGCGTATATGATATTAAAAGGCGCAGAGGGAAGTAAAGTTTAGGATCTACAACCCACCCCCCTCCGCAGATAACCCCTCAGGAGGCGGGAATTTATTTTCTTACTTGGTGTTTAATGTATGCTGCTGCCGTTCGGCTTAAGTAGCTAGGCGAGGTATTTTCTTAATAAGTAACTAAAACTAACTTAATTGTAGCTCAATCCAATAGTATAGTAAACATTTAAGCGCTTTGGCATACATTCAAACTTGCACCCAAATTTTATTTTATTTTATTTTATACTAAATGGTGTCCTTGTTTCTTTCTTGGTACTTTTAAAAATACTTTTTTCATCCACGTATCACTCATACGTATTTCATTATAAACATAACTAATAATTCATCCTATTCCCTCACACTACACGACAATACTTATTGAAAACCTACTGTTCGCAATAAGTTCGCAATACCTAGTTCATATACTTGTATTCGCAGTCCCTGTTCGTCACGTGACTGACTTGACTCGAAGTGTCTGTGTCGCTCAGGGCCCATTGGGAGGCGTGGCAGGTGGGGTGCGGCGTCGCGTCCCTCGACCCATGGCAACTCTCCTTGCCCTCCGCGGTCGAAGTCGGAGGCCCTTGCGGCGAAAAGGGCGGCAAAAACGAGGCCAGGGCTTGAAAGGGCCACGCGCGCTCGGCCAACCCACGCCGCCCGGCTGCTGCTGCTGCTGCGTCGCTTCCGGCTACTCGGCCACTCGGCCGTCGCTCGCCGTATAAGGCCGTAAATTTCGCCCCAAGTGCGAGGTGTTGGGTATAAATTTCCGAAACGCCGAAGACGTCCTTAAGGAGTTAAGAAATTTGTTAGTCGGGGAGGGACGGCGCCTCAAAGCGTTTGGAATAGGAGGTATCTTCTCGACCTTGTTCCTGCGAATCATAAAACTGATGGTCGACCTTTAATGAGCGTTGTTGATCACAAAAGTCTCCTTTGATCAGATCTTATTGGAATAAAATATTATGCGCATGCTTGATGGAAGGCAGGTAAATGTTTCAGACCTGCGTCCTTTCTTCTTCTTTATTCTAATATTATTATAATTAATAATAATAATAATAATAATAATAATAATAATAATAATAATAATAATAATAATAATGTCTTTATTAGGGGTAAGATCAGTAAGAATGGTCAGAATTAGAGGTAAGATTAGTAAGAAACATATTATTTACATAACACGAGTTGCGTTGAATTTTTGGATAATTAATGTTAGCATTTAACAAAAATCTTTCTATTCCTGTGAGAGTGGGCGATATCTATAAGAATGAGGGTTCAGTTTTTCAAGAGCCGTGTACCCATTTCAAGACAATGCAGTTTATCATTAGCATCATTAGTATCATTAGCATAATACTTAAGTATATCAACCCAGAACCGTTGCATCTGACGTCTTGCTACATAGCTCCAAGAATTAAGTTCTTTATTTTTGCGTATCATGCAATGTTGTGCATTTCAAATCTGGAAGATGTCATCTTCTTGGTATATAGTATACTAAAATAAAATGATAATTGTTCTGCCTGATATTCGCCATTACCTACATGATCAATGGCTGACGAATATTCACCTGTTGTTCAACAAAAAAGAAGAACTTGATTAAAGTGGAGCACTACCACACTCTGGAACACGCCCAGTAGCTGGAAGAAAGACATGGATGTGTTTGGTTCGTCAAATATGAAGATCGAGGATAATATAGTGTATTAAATGTATAATATCGCTGCTGACAATTTTTATTGATTTTTTTAATTAATAAGGTTGATTTAACAACGTTTTGTCAGCTGTTATTGAATTCATAGATGTTCTTTGACAATGAACTTAAGAAAAAATTCAACATAAAAAAATCCACACATAAAATGACTTAAGCAATACTAATTATCACTCATTGGAAAAAGTTTAATGCTCAATTTCCCAATGATTGTCTAATGACGGTTCATGTTTTCAATAGATCAAACTGCCAATTCACTGAGGTGACAAAGGTCCAGCAAATCTCGATACATGTGACAAATCACTATCTTATTCAGTCGTTTTAATGTCATACTTTTCAGCCTTCGAACCTCCTCCGTTACAGGCAATTCGAGTTGGGAAGATCAGCCTACTTAAAACGTCGTTTACGCAGTCAAAAAACACAATAAAACCACTGAACGTACTTTCAAATATTGAGGGGAGGGGACTTTTCCCCTCTCCTACACCTGCACGCCCCGGAACGTCCGTAAAACGAGGGGTGGCAGCGGAGGCGGCGGTTGCGCTGGTATGTAAACACCCCTGCGCCAGTGACCGCTGGCAGCGGCCTCTGCGGCGATGCGGAGCGGCGCGGCCGCGGCGCGGCGCGGGCGGACGGCAGCGCCTTTATAGCAGGTTATCCGCTCACGCGTAAACGGTGCTCGGCCGGGACGCGCCGTAAAGCTAATCGGCGTCCCGCAGGCGCGCGGCTGGCGCAATGGACCGCCGCGGACAGGTGATAATGTCGGCGGCGCTGCACGGCTACTCGGGTTTTTTATGGCGCGCACCTCTGTTAGCCGCGTCCCCGCCCGCCGCGTCAACCGGCCCCGACTTGCCCACCACCCCACCCGCCTCGCCCCGCCCCCGCCGCTTTATGTCCGCTGCGAGCGTGTTCGCTTCCGGCTCATTACTGCTCTTGGCCGCTGAAATGGACGGGCCGGACGCTTTTATTGGAATGCCGCGCGATGTGGACACGCCGCCAGGGATGGCCCGGGCCGATCGCCTCCTTTCACCCGCCTACCAGCCGCCCCCTGACAGGGGGGGCGCGAGGTTGGGCCGCGACGCGAACACTGCTACGCGGGATGGAGAGATGCGGTCAGATGAGGCAGGGTCGGGAGGATGCATTGAGTCTGGGAAGCTGTGGGAGGGATGAGAGGGGGACGCGGTCAGATTGGGGAGGGGGGAGGACGCGCGCTTCAGCGTAGAGAGAGAGAGATGAGAAAAGCGGTCAGATGGGGAGAGGTGGGAGGATGGAAGGATGCGTTCCGATGAGGGAGGGGTGGAGAAGGGAAGGATGCGGTTAGATGAGGGAGAGTGGGAGGACGCGGTCAGATGGGGGGAGGTGGGAGGATGCGACAGATGAGGGAGGGATGGATGGGAGAAAATGGGAGAATGCGGTAGATGGGGAGGAGGTGGTAGTGGGAAGGGGTGGGAGGATGCGTCGCAGGGGGAAGGAGTGGAGGACGCCTGTCAGATGGGGAGGGGTGGGAGGATGGGATGATGCCGTTAGAAAAAGGGTGAGGGGAGGGAGGGGTGGAGTTAAATATGTGAGACAATGATTGCTGCCTTGAAAGTGGTGGAAGTCTAGGGCGATGAACCGTAGTGCAGTGAGGTTAGGATGGGAATATTGATGGCAGGGGGCTCACTGAGCGAATGAAATTAGAGTCGAGATTGTGAGAAGCGCTTTGAAGAAAATGTGTACTTGAGTCCGATTTGTGTACAAAATAGGTCGCTGCCTAGAGATGGAAAACCAAATGCGTTGTAGAATGGAAAACTAAATGTAGTATATTAAAGAAAATATACGAGTGATAGAAAATATGAGTTAAATGGCTGAAGATGCAGAGACAAACTTGGGCGTGGTGTTATGGTTGTACGTTGTTGAAACTTCACATATTATTATTATTATTATTATTATTATTATTATTATTATTATTATTATTATTATTTAATTATTATTAATATTATATAATTCTTCGACTTTATTAATGTTCATATTACTTGTAAAAAAAGTATCTTTTATTAGTAAATTTTTTTTCTCTCTCTTCCAACCATAACTTTATGTGACTAAATTAGCTATGGAATTTTACGCGATGTAATAGCGATATGAAAGTCAAATAACCATGTAGCTCATTTTATGATAACCCTCCCTTTGTACTATAATACTGTATTACTCCTTCTCTTTTGCTAAACATTTAATCATAGTGTTTGTTCAAGTGAATCTTCCAATGTAAAAAGAATAATAGGGTGATGGTGAAGGTGAAAGATGACGATAGGTGAATGAAGAACGGTATAATGTTCAGGATGGGGTGCTTTGTGGTATAAGAAAGTATAAAAATCAACCACGCTACGTCAAAGTAGAGAAAATACTCATTTCTTACACGGGACTCGAACTCCCTGCATTCGTCTCAACTCCTTTCACATTGATTGATTACGAAGTATGCGCTCTCAGAAGCAGCAACTGTCATTAATCTCTCAAGGGTAGTGCAAGTGTTGTTATCACAGAAGGTGGCGGTGCTCTTCGCCAGCTCGTTGGTGACAGCCGGGGTCGAACTACACGTCCGCTTGAGGGGTTTTCCCCATCCAGTTATCTCCCACCAGCAGCGTACCACGCCAGTGGGGGCAAGATTTATGCTCCCGACTGGACTCCTGACATGCGTAGTAGTAAAGTGCATGTAATTGTGTACGTGCGGGGTGAAGATAGGTCACGGAAGAGGAAGGAAGGATCGCACGTGGTCCCTGACTCGTTCAATAAGTTTTTTTTGTTTTGTCCCCTCCACAGTAACCCTGTGAAGAAGGGGAATTTATTATCTTTAAATGTTTCTACATTTTGCAGCTGCCTTGCGGCTTAAGCAGCGAGAGGCGGGGCTTTTTCTTACATTTAATTTACATAAATAAATAGATATATTGTCAGGTATCAGTGGAATTAAAATATTGATACCTGACAATATCTCTATTTATTTATCAAAATAAAAAAAGGTATCTACTTCACCAACAATCCAATTAATTTAATTTACGTTCTAGACCTAAAGTTAACTTACTTGCACTTTGTCATTACTAACTTACACTAAGATCAGTTGCTATACTATATTATATATTCTACGTAAATTGTTATTATATAGGTTGGTAATTTTTTTTCTACATTCACACATCATTCATAAAGTTATTACTCCGGTATTCGCCTGGGGTTGATCGGAGAAACCACAGAAAATCAGCCGGGCCCTAGAATTCTCCTCCAGACAATCGCCGAATCTATATAACTAGTATGGTAAATCCTCCCACCTTCGGGACTGGAACATTAGGACCTCCCAGTTACCCTACAGTCACTTTAATTGATGCTCTGAGCCACCTAAGAAGGTGAGAGCTCAGGCTTCCGCGGCCGGAGTCAGTATTTAGTAGGCTGTCCGGGTGACGCTGCGTCCATGGCGAAGGTGCCGACGTTTCGGTAGGTACCGCGTAAACGCCCAGAGGAAGGTCGCAGAATGGCGACCGAAACGTCGGCACCTTCGCCATGGACGCGGCCGTCACCCGCGCAGCCTAGTAGAAGCAATATAGAAGGCACTTCACACTGGTTTCAAGCTACCTCCACAAAAGCCACAACGAAGAGTTTCGAGAGCCCCTCGTTAGGGTCCGCGCCCTGGGAGGGGTGGGTGCAGGTGTGTGGGGGGGGGCATCGCCGGGGGTCACTTAATAATCAGCGCTGAAGATCGGGGTGGAACTGGGGATTTCGCCGGGCCGGCAGGGATCTCGTGTCCGCAGGGATAGCGGGATAGAAATTGATTGCAGGCGATCGCGTTTGCTGCGTAACGATTGCGCAATGCCCCAGCGGGGGGGGGGGGGGGGGGGCGCTGTCCTCTTCATTATTCCTTCGCGTGCGCGGGCAGGTGGGCAGCTCCTTTAGCTGAGACACAGCTATGCGGGTGCGTCATCCACTATGTGCGTGTCACCCGCATAGCTGACTGTGTCTCGGAAGGAGCTACCCACCAGCCCGCGCACCGCACGGTGCGCACATAGTGTAAATAGTGTTTAGGATGTATATAGTGTTTAGGATGTATATAGTGTTTAGGATGTATATAGTGTCGTGTGAAAGTGCGTATGTCAAGTGGAAATATAATCTAGTGTGAATGTGCGTGTGAATGAAACAAAAAAGAAAAAAAAAAATACCCAAGGAAATTAAAACTAATAAGCATGAAGAGAAATACAAAGTCTTGTGCTAATCTTAGGTTGCCGACCAAAGTGCCGGCTTCATCCATAGGTTAAGTTAGAAATAAGTTAGTAAGTAAGCACTGTCCCCTTCTTTGCCGCATAAGCCGTAGAGCTGCGGCGTATGTTGTACCCCTACAAGAAAATAAACTCTCGCCTCGCCAATCCTACTGGCGGGGGGAAAGTTGGGGAAAAAAAGGGTCATCCACCGTTCATTTTCAACAACTAAGCTGTTTTTTATTTATTTGCGATCGCTTTTTAACTGCTTGGTCGAATAGAGACCACTTGGGTTTTTAACATCGGGGTAACTGTAAGGGGAACACATAAGGACAACATGAACATCCATGCCCGGGGCGGGATATGAACCAGTAATCCTACAAGCCGAGGCAGCCACGGCCCATCATTCTAAACGACCTTGGCTATCCAAGCAAGCAACTACAGTTTTGAGTGTTTTTTTTTTCATTTCATTGTTTGCCCTACGCAATAGTCCAATGGAGGCAGGAGTTTTTTTTCCAAATAGGATGTACAATAATGCTTCTTTCTATTGACTTTAATAGTTACAGGTTTATCTAAAATATGCTAGCGAATACTAATTTAATTAAAGCTTAAATTTAATGTTATAATGAAACACATTAAAACGATAGGTTCATTAATCTACTTGATCTGAAATATTTTTTCCTTAACACTGGCGGTTGTCAAAAATATTTATTTTGATCGATTTTAAATTTTACTTCTTTCCCCTTCACAAAACATCCTTGTAACAATTAAAAGCACTTGTTTAAACACTCTTTAAAAATTAAAGAAATGTATATTCCTTGGAAAACAGGGAAATCCCATTCTTTTACAGGTTAGTTTAAGGCACTTAAGCTATTACTTTGTTCTAAGCCTCTAGCTACTACTTCGTTCTAGCTCTGTAAGTATTTTGCACACACACACACATCTGTCGCAAAACCCAATTTGAGATGCGATGCTCGCTGTTCTGTACTGACCCTGAAGTAAATAAATCACCGCATCGCCTGGGGAAATTTGTGTGTGTGTGTGTGTGTGTGTGTGTGTGTGTGTGGAGGGCGGATAATTTAAGAAAAAAGACGCGAAAGAATTATTGAGTGAGGAGAACATTCTTTCGACATATTGCTGTTCACGGTGTTTGATAAGATGGACACAATGCTTTTGTATCTAGATAAGATTTCTTAATTTGATGCGACTAACGAGATGGAAAGTTGGCTGTTTAATAGTCTGGAATATAAAGTTTCTCTCGTGTTTTATTTAAGAGACCCCTCGAGGAAGTTTACAGGAGCGTAGATTGATGCTTGAATAACACAACTGTGAAAGAATTTCTAAGAAGTGGAGTTTGAATGCTGTTAATGATCCTTATTCTTATGAACTGCTACACATGGAACGTTTCTAGCTATGAACGGCCATTAAATACATTAATGGTTCGTTAGAATTTACTTTCCAAATGTGTTCCTGAAAGTTTTCGCAGTGTTTAAAAATTTCAAGTAGATCAAGGCGAATGCAACCGGGGGCTGTTATATGTAAATGTAAGATGTAGATGTAAAATGTAAGATGCCTTTCATTTTACACAGAAGTATTCTACATTTATTCATTGAGTTGTATTAAAATGTATGTTTTATTAATTTACGTAATAGTTACGTAAGAGTAAGTAAAAGTTTTTAATGTTTCAAATGATTTTGGAATAATTAGTTACAAAGTTACAACCAAAAATAATCCAAAGGAGGTACTTTCAACAAATTATGTTTATCTCGTGAACAGTTTCTGTTTCAGCACATGTTTCCAAATACGCTTCTTGTGATACAATATTAACAATTATAATATTAGTAATAATGATAATAATAATGATATAATAATAATAATACAGAAGTAAATAATTGTGAATTGCAACTCAAAGATACCTATGTATTAATAGTGTTGCCTTGCTAAGTTTTGTACATAACAATTATGCCAATATAAATATTGAGATAAATAAAGCATAGTCGTAATCCTTACATGTGTGTACAGCCATTACGTTGAATGTAATTCGCAATCACGTGATTGATGGTATCCTCGCTCGAGTCGAAGCCCGTTGTCGGAATGCTGCAAAACCGCCGGAGGGCTAGCTGTTTGCGGCCGGTGTGCGGTTAGGCGACGCGGCTCCGGCAGGGCGGGGGCGGGGAGGAGCGGCACGGCGCGCACACTCAAACGGCGGAGGCGTGCGGCGCCCTGGATGATATTATCTCCGTGGAGGCGACGGCAGAAGGGCAGCGCCGTGGGGGGGGGGAAGGGGGGGGAGCGAGGGTCGAGGCGTGAGGCTGCGCCAGACGGTCGCCTGACGGAGCAGAGAGGGGCACGTCCGTTCCCTCCGACTGCTGAGAAGCGAATGCGGGGCTCCTCCGCTCGCCCTGCCCTTCTGGGTGCTTTATTTCCCCGCTGGAGAACCTCTGTGGAAGTAGGAATTTATTTTTTATACTTTGTATTCATTGCGCTACTGCCTCACGGCTTAAACAGCGAGACGGGGCTATTCTTAATAACTAAAACTAATTTAATGTAATTGTACATTGAAAATATATGGACTTTGGCATCCCTAATATGTACAATTTTTGTGCTTTAATTTTAAGTAATTGTCTTTCATTGAAAAAGACTTGTTTAATTTTGTTTTCATTCATGCTTCATATATAATTTGTTTACATTATATAATTACCCATTCATTCTATCCATTTACTGTCCATAAATAGTGTTCCGGCTGGAACGGTACCCCGCTGGTGGGAGATACCTGGTTGGGGAAAACCCACTAGCCAACAGATAGGTCGACGCTGGTTCTCACCATCCCGTGAGGAATATCACCGCCACCTCTCAAGGAAAACTTGCACTACATTATGACCTTAGCAATTGATGCCCCAGAAATTACTAATCAATCAACCAAAACTATACCAATACTGTCATGAGGGTGATTCCACCACCTGGACGCGTTCTTCATTGCATCGTCTTCACTAGGGTTGCATAATACTTTAAGCGTAATCGTGAACTCAGTCGTTGTGAATTTTGTTTACATACAGGAAATTCATAATTTCGGTTATTAGAAAACTGGGAGAAAATTCTGCGCTTTGCAAATCATAGTTTCAAATATTCAAAAGTATATATTTCTTTACAGCGAAGCCTATCCTTGGACTCTCAGTTCTCGACGTTGCAATACATCACGATGTTCGCGGGGTTTTCTGCATCAGAAAAAAACATTTTATTAATGTTAAAGCTTTAATGAGTGACAGAAAATCTTAGGTCCGTGTGTTTTTTGATAAAAAAATACCAATTAGTCATTTTATATTTACATAGGTTTCAGAAATCCGGAACACAGAATGGACCACAAGCGCCCATGCTGCCCCCTCGCCATCACTGCAACCACCACCCTGCAGCCTCTACCGCCACCATTGTCCCGCCACACCCTGGCGATCTCAACCATTCCAGTGGCGGTTCGAAAACCCCGCCACCACTACCCCGCCTCCGATCCCGCCGGCCTCTTCGTCGTTACAGCCCCCGATTTCCACGACGTCCACTTTGCTCCCGATTTTCCCCACGCACATGTCGCCCATGTCACCCCTGCCGCACATACCGCCCACACCGCCCATGCCGCACATAGCACCCATGTCACCCCTGCCGCACGTACCGCCCACACCGCCCATACCGCCCATGTCACCCGTGCCGTCCATGACTCCCATGCCGCCCATACTGACCCTACCACCCATATTGCCCATGCCGCCTCTACCGCCCATGCCACCCCCGACGGCAATTCCAATCCCAACACACACCGACCTGCTCCTCCAACCTCTCCCACCATCCCCTCCACTCCACCACCCCTGCCCAGCAATCCTAGACACTCCCACCGACAGGGCTGCATACCGCCGTTGTCCCCGCTCCCGCGCGGCCGGCGTGCCTGCGCCCCGGCGGGGTCCGATGCCTCTGCGGGCGGAGGGGCGAGCTTGATTGGCTGAGAAACTCATTACGAGCGGCGCCCGCGGGAGTGACAGCCATTCGCCCGCACCTGCCGCCCCCGCCGCGCGCCGGGACGTCGCCGCCCTTTGTCGGTTGCCTATATTTATTCTGCCTCCGCACAGTGGGCGAAAAGTGGCTCTAATCGGATCCAGAGGTTTTTTCAACTTTCTCCCCGCCAGTATCCCTGGCGAGGCGAGAGTTTATTTTCGTATTGGGGTACATACGTCGCAGCTCTACTGCTTATGCGGTAAAGAAGGGGGCAGTGCTTACTTACTAACATATTTCTAACTTAACCTATGGATGAAGCCGACACATTTTGCCGGCAACCTAAGATTAACACAAGTCTTTGTTTTTTTTCTTCGTGCTTATTAGTTTTAGTTTTCTTGTGTAAAGACCCAGAGGTGCGCCCTTGAGCCAAGTCAGTGCGGTGACGAACAGTGCAGTGCAGTGAAGTGCGAATGAATGGGAAGAATGAATGGTTAGGTATATAATGAAACTAATATGGATGATGTGTGAATGTAGAAAAAGAAAATTTACCAACCCATATAATAACAATTTATGTAGTATATCGTATAACAAAACTGATCTTAGTATAAGTTAGTAAATGTAAAGTCTAGAATGTCTAGAATGTAAAATTAGTTGAAGGAAAAAGCCCCGCCTCTAGCTGCTTAAGCCGCAAGGCAGCAGCAAAATGTATAAAAAATTTAAAGAGAATAAATTCCCCTTCTTCACAGCGTTACTGTGGAGGGGACAAAAAAGAAAATGGTGCGCCCTCGCTACCCAGACACACGAGACTTTCACCACCACTTGCCCGCTCGATTGTTTACCAAACGTTCCAAAAGACTTATGAAAATTGTAATGGCATGCATGACACGTGATGCAACTAAATAGAAGACACAAAAATAGTAAATATTACTTCGAAAAAATATTACTTTGTTACGTCGTTAATGTAAAGTATGTCACTGTCAATTTTTGCGATATAAACACAGAACTAAGAAAACTAATTATTTTTTTTAGAAATTATTTTAACGTGGGTATGGGGCAAACTCAGAACCACTTACAATTATTAAACAAATATTTTTTTTTATTTATATCTTATGAATTGGGGAAGAAACCTGTGCATCGGGAGTAATCACCTCTTGATTTTAACGAGTAATGTTCGGTTATGTCTTCAGCATGCGCCTGTTTCGCCCCTGCTGACAATAATGAGCTCCGATTCATTCTGAAGAACTACATAGTTTATGAATTCTTGAGGTGAGACTGAAAATAAAATACAGTAATAAGGCGATTCTCTGCGCAGTAAATCTACTCGCAGCTACATTGCAAACTGCATATACAACTTCCGAATTAATTTAGCCCAGAGCATATCTTTTATTTCAGAAATAACCTTGAGCGATTCTACTACTTGTGAAGCGAGATTACAGTAATTCTTAGTAGTAAGATTTTCCAAGACTGTTAAAACCTTCGAGCGTGAAGTTGAGACATACCTAGACGCAGCACTGTACTCCAGCGGTTCGTGCCACTGTGGAGAGACGCGGGCGCTCCCCGCGGGCAAAGCCGCAACCACGGGCCCCGCGCACGCGCGCCGCGCGGCTCCAATCGGTAATGGCCCCTAATGGCCCTCTCGTTCCCGAAACCCGGGCGGAGGGCGGCCGCGTTGGCTCAGGGAAGGGGGCCGTCGCCATGGCCACGCTTCTGCGCCGAATTGGCCGTAATGGACGAAAAGTGGGAAAATCGGAAATAAGGCACTGGTGACGGCTGTTTGAGTTTCCCGCCGTAAGTCACGAAAACATAAAAACGATAAATACGGTTTGAGTGTCAAGATGGGAAACTGTTGACAAATTTACTGTGAAACTCTAAACTGGTAACATTACTGAGAATTTGAAAATGATGGGGAAATTGTATTGTAGATTTCACAATATTTCACAACATTTTTGTTTCATTATATTACATTTTTTGCCAAATTGTTAGTTTTCTTGCTTTTATTGGCCTCGTTTACAACACGTGAATATTTCAGAAATTCAGTAAGAGTATTGAACTCTAAATAATTGAAAATGAACCTGAATTTCACATCGCAGCCCTAAACTTCCGTCTCATTTACTGTATTTCATAACTGCAAAATAAATTGTGAAGTGCATACTAGTTAGCATGAGCAAACTCATATAATTCGCCTTGTTAGGAGTCCGTTGTTGAGTTCATTAAATCACAAATTTATTCAGGTGTATTTATTAGTGGTAAGTCACCATTATCGTCATCCCCATTCGTTTGTTGATACAATTCTGATAGTCATGATAACACCTTTTATCACATTCACAATGCACCACTTTGTCCATCCTTAGCCATTTGCAAGCAATGTTCGATAATGTTCATTTGATTTATCCACATGCATGCTACATTCACATACCAGGCGACCTTTAGAACAATGAGTTGGCTACATATTTACAGCCAAGCCAGTCTTGTAAATCTTGCTTCAGCGTGTTTGAGTTTAAATAAAGTTTTTTCATTGTTTATTGTAATATTTTAAGATTTGGAATTCGCAATCATAATGCATTTGAATTTTAATATTTAGTTAATTTCTGGTTTGTTCAAAGAAAGTTTATGAAACAAACATTAATTGAACATAAAAAATTATCATTCTTTCATATGTTGAATATTTATATTAATGTTTGTATCTTAATTTCGTGGTAATTAGTATTTGCCTTTCATTATTCGACTTTTATATTTTGGTTATTGAGAAATTTTCAGCACTGTTTATTTATGTAATTTAATTACTATCTATTGATTTCAGCTTCCCTTGCTGATGTCCGGAATCAACGCCTTGGCATTGCACATGGATTATGTGATAGGCAGAGCAATCTCTCAGTAGGTTTCATTGTGATTTTTCGTTTCTTCTGCCTCTCATTGCACAATTTATCAACTACCGTTTACATCATCATTACCGTTGTCATGCATTCGTTAGAACTGAGATCGTCTAACCGTTGATCGCGGAAAAATTTTCGGTACATCGCATTGGCTCCCTCACTTTGCCTGACCTGGAGTGCCTCCTCTGAGCTCGGATACATGACTCAATAAATCAATGTACAGCACACCAGCAGTCATGATGTGGAAATATTTTAACTATGAACAACGTAATGAAAGACATAAAAGTAATAATTCTAAAGTGAGCACAAGCACGTTTGTTCAGTGAGTTCAGTTGGCTTATGAAATACATTGCCAGTATGATAATTTACTGCTTCGAATTCTTTGACTTAGTAGAGGCAGAGTTTTACAGCGTCTCAAATAGTTGCTTCCTGCCTTAGTAACATTTTTGAAACAACTAGGCGAATCCTTCTCCGAATTAGAAAATCCTATTTGACTGCAGGATATTGCTTTTGCAGGGATAGGACTTGCAACTTCATAGATGAAGATATTGGTGGAACAATTTCAACTGTGAATGGATTTTCAAAAAATCTGCTTGTGGAAAAATATCATTCAAGGTGAATACAAGCACTTTGCCTTTTTGATAAGCAACTTTCTTAACAGCCTCCTTTCAGTAGTCAAATCTCCTTTTATTTATTGTAAAGAAATCTCTTCTTGTGTCATGAAAAAATTGATTTGAACTCTTTGTATTCAAACATTTTTTTAAAAAATATTTTGGTAAGCTGAAATCAGTCTACACATTAAATGAACATAACTTTAGTACCATAACATCAGTATCTTTGTGAGAATATGTTCTAAGACGAAGATAGAAAAAAATGAGAATTGAGCCAGAGAAGATACTAAATTGGTATTTGACAATTCATTATCGACACTCGAATCACCTCCACAGTCAGAATCAATAGCTTGATCATCAATATAAAAAGTCAGCTAATTAGAACTTACGGTAAGTGGTCAATAAATCGACCTATATCCTTTAAAGGGTTTAGGGTAATGAAGTTGCTGCAGTGAAGTTGAAGCTGATTGATTTTCAAAATGATTTATCTTTGTAATTGCTTTATTAAAGCTCTGAAAATATTTGGCCTCTGTTCATAAAGAAAAATATTCAAATTGGTGCAAATGTGTTTAAAATAAAAGACAATATTCAGTTCTGTATATATCTGTGAAACCTCACCTACCTTCTCCCTGTATGAAATCTTTAAAAAGGCCGTGCTAGAGAGAGTGACACTTTGAGCCAAGTCAGTGCCGTGGCGAACAGTGTATTCCTAATGTAGTGAAGTGTGAATGAATGGTTATGTATATAATGAAATAAGTATGAATGATGTGTGAATGTAAAGAGAGAAAAAAATAATCTCACACATGTATCATGATAACATTTTTATAGTAATTAATAAAAACCCATTTTAGTGAAAGTTTGGGATGCCAAAGTGCAAATAATTTAACTTTAGTTGTAAGACAAAGCCACTCCTCTACCTGCTTAAGCCGCCTAATGTACAAATTAAAAGTAAATAAATTCCCCTTCTCCACAGGGTTACAGTGGAGGGGACAAAGACAATTTTGGACGTTTGTATTCGAGTGGCAACACCTACCCTGACAACATCAAAAAAGTTAGTAATGTTCAGAAAGAGAGACTTTCTTCTCATTAAAGTTAAAATCTGTTCTTTATATTTTTTTAAACAAACCACCACACCTATCCTCAATTCAATTTCAATTTATTTATCTCAAATACACTTCCAATAAAATTTAGTTCATATTTACTAGAAATATGTTTATAGTCAATAAATAAATGTAAGATTTGAAAAAAAAGGTTTTCTTTGTAAAGGTTTTATTCTTTATCTTTTATTTTCGTAGCTCATAGTAGCATTTAAAAACGCTATGGTTGCTCAGAAGCTTTGTACGTTTAGCGACCACTGCATTATATCATAAAAAGATCAAAGTTCTTAGCAGTTCAAGATCCCCTAGCTAAATAATAACATAAATAACATACAAATAATAATTTATAAATAAAATAGTCAATTTCTATCCAGGAATCATAGCCAGAGACACTCAGTCGCAGTTCCGGAAAAATTGTTTTCAAAACAGATCATTTGGTGAACATAATGTACATACAAAAGGGACACTCTCAATCCAAGAGCACATAGTTAGTACGTCAGCGCCCCTAGTGGATAAAACAGAAGAATCACCTTATCTAAACTATCCGTGCTTTCGAGTGCCGTGTTTTAAGTCAGTTTCCTCTGGTTGGAACCGCGTGGTGTACAGACTAGTGCAATCAAGGAAAATTGCATTTGATATTTTACTGCAACCTGAAATTTCGTATGCAATTACAACACTGGGTTCGTATTCAATCTCATAACATGATGCAATGTATCCTACGCATTGGTCACAATGCAGTAAGAGATATTTTGGCCGTGATGATAGGCTACGATGATTTATGTGTAGTAGAATTGCGGTTGTGTTTTGTTTACGTTAAGTATCGCTGTATAATTACTATTGGACTTTGTGTATCACAATCATCCCTGCAATGTGTGCAAGACAATCTACTATCTCTGCAAACGAGGCGTTCCCTGCGCTCAGCCGTCAACTGCATCGAGAGGTAAGGCTTTCCTCATTGAAGTAATAATTGACGTTCAGCAAAAAACTGTGTAATTGGTTTTCATTGATTCCACTTTTTGCTATATTATATTTCTTTTTCTACCACAATTGTTTTTCAGATGGTTGTTTTATTGACACACTAGTGTCCTAATTATATTAATTAAGGTTATTTTATTTCAACTGAAACCATAAAGAATATTCATTTAAAAGTAAGTTATAGATAGCTATTCATTCTTTGATTTAGTCAATCGTTTATAAAATAATTCAGTCAGTCAGTCAGTCAGTCAGTCAGTCAGTCAGTCAGTCAGTCAGTCAGTCAGTCAGTCAGTCAAAGATTTATTTCATAATTTCAGCGAACTAATTATTTTTTCTGTCAAGTTTCTCTTGAAGATTAGATATAATTCAAACTGTTTTATGTAAACCCAAAAACTCAAACTTAAAGCTTTATCGTTCAGTGAAATAATTTATTACAAGTGTAATTTGTATACAACAATAGGCCGAATATTTTAGCGAGTTACAAATAATTTTATGGCAGAAATATTAATTTTGCTCTGCCTAAAACAAAATTTTAACTCTAATTATATATTTATCTATAAAAGGTTCCAATTATTTATTGAGAATCAGGATTTTAATTGGAAAAACAGTCACTTTAATTAAAATTAAAATTTTAAGTAACAAATAAACTTGTTTTATTTTTCACATTTCGTCTTTAACTATGTTTTGGAAATTATTGCGTCCCCACCTTCAGGTACATGTTGTAGCAAAAATTAATATTAAAATAAATATTTTTTATAAAATCATGGATACATGACTTTAATCAATGTAAAAAGAGGAAAACGTTGCGCATCCAGTAACCAACAGTATATTTTGCAGATTACCTTTCAAAAATTTATTATAATACCTAATATTGTCAAATAGGGACATAAGACCGTAATATTACAATATATTAAATACTAGAATTGATTCAATCAAAACCTCATTATAGATCAAGAAGATCTGCGTCTCATTGTTAACACGATATAAGATTGTTCATTCTTAAGCCACTCATGACAACATATTTTTTATTGTCATAATCGTTATTACGGAGCACCAAGACGATCCATGTCTTGACTTGTAAACGAATTGCTCTTACAGTGCCAATTATGTTTCAAATCTGAGATTTGGAGAAAGCATAAAATGTCAACTTAAGGATGCCATTAAGAGGAGGGGTCAATCCCTGTTTATCCTCCGCGATGGAAACGTTCGATGTAGAGGAACTGACAATATTAACGGGAGCAGAATAATAAAACCACAAAGCCGATTATGATGGGTGTAAGCAAGAATAAATGGTCTTAGTTTTGGAGAATGTTGGGTACATGGCTGTCTGGAGTTTTGAGTTCCCGGGAGTGAGCACACAGATGCTTGAGTCACCCCAGCACTGTGTCAGAGTCGACTGTACTTTGATAGATATTCATAATATTTCAAGCTTCTCGGCATCTTTCGAGGAAAGGCTTATGCACGTAACTAACCGCTTCAACTGCTGTCCGTCCTTCTCGAGAAATTTCATTGCCACAGAAATGTGACACGGTGTGAGGGGGGTTACTGACTCACACCACGCCTCCTTTCATTTCCACTCCTTGCTTTGCAATTGACAACAGTTGACGATCTAAATGAACAATAAGCGATTTTACAGTAGTTGCACATCATGATAAATGTTATTTAAATCGACTACTTTATTGACTATAGTGTGTTCGTATTTTATACATTTTCGCGTTTATTTTAGTGTCCTCTTTTGCGGAGGGGTTTTCTGTTTATTGTCAAATAAAATGTACGAAACATGTATTTACTATTCCTAAGTTGAATGATATACTTATGATAATTTATTTATAATACGAAACTATATTCACATCACAGAGTAAAATTTTTACTTTATATTAGTTAATATTTGGTTACTTTATCTCATTTAAGGTTGGATCGGTTTTCTTTACATTATTTAAGGTTCAGAATATTAAAAAAATACTGAACTATGTTTAGTATTTTACTTTTTTTTCTTGGAACATAATAGTTTGTTACCTATACGTGACTATTATCCAGAAAATCTACTTAATGTTTTCAAACTCGAGTCACCCCGCACCTTAAAGTTAGAACAATATAAAAATTTGTTACATAGGGTGATTGCATTGGTGGACAAAATAGCCAAAAATTAAATTGTAAGAGCCTGAATATTTTGCTCTTCTCAGCATAAATGCGGGTCTCTGTTAACTAAATATTTTGGCTGTGAGTGTTGTAAAAACGTTTCTCCTTACTTAAAAATAATTCCCTTTATAAGCCTATTTTTTAGTGATTTTCGACAATTTATGAAAAGAATACGGTCTTCTTGTTATATTATATCCGTTTACTCACAAACATTATGAAGTAAAAAGAGGTATAAAAATACATGGCATATGCCTCTTAGGCTTCTAAAGGTGGTATTTATACATCACTTTTTTATTTTTAAAACACACTACCTACTTCATTCGCTCGTTTCTTACTCACGTACTTTTCGACGTGAGAAACTAAAGACTCCTGTAAACGGCTTCTACCTTCATTAACGTGGCTAGCAGCCAGCGCCTATGACGATTGGCCCAACAACAAAGGTTCCGCCGGGAACCACAATGAGGCAACAAATCAGAGGAGCGATTCTCGATTAGTCGATACAGTCGATACGGGCTATTCATTTAGAGGAAGCCGCTGCGGGAACCGGTCTCGTACCAGCCTCTGCTACTCAAACTACTCCCCATGCTTCACCGGTGAAAGTTTGAAATTTCATGGCAAAATGTTCATTACTTTTTACGGGGAAAGCACCGCCAAGGCGAGATACGAATCTCAGCGGCTCGTCCGGGTTTCCGAGACCAGGGTGCTGCTCCCGGTAACGCCAGGTTCTCCTTTACGGGTGGAGAGGCTATTAAAAGGCTTAGCAAAACAATGCCCTGGTGCGGGAGAGACTTTATAAAATGGAATAAAAATGCCTTCTCAATGCTTAATTATAAATTTGTTATGGCTTCCCTGTAATGTTGTTTGATTACATATTATATAAAACATTACTAACTGGAAGATGTGTTGATGGATGGAAATATTAGTATTACCTGATTTACATGACAATGCAAATATGAATGTGGGAAAATCGTGAATTTCTCTCTTCAGATAGCAGACTTTTGAATAAAGAATAGTCGCATTGTTGAAATTGACTTTTGGACTACCATTCGTGACGATCAATTCTCTAATCTCAAGTTTTCGATGAAACTTTTTTTCTTTAACTTACTTTTTAATAAGTTGTGTGTATATTAGTAAATACAACAGTTAGACTACTAATAAGAAAATATTATTAGAAACTGTTGGAAACTCGAAACACTAATTAGGAAGAATATAAAATAAAAAACAATGCATTTTACTGAACATTTTGTTTCATTGTGGAAAAAAGTACATTTTTTACCTAATGCTGGACACGCTGCAAATAAAGACCTTTGAACACCATATGTGAAAAAAGTGTGTATGTGGCGGGGGCGATGTACGATAGAAATGAAACTAGTAAGACATATAGGAGTGTTGGTAGGAAAGATGAAAGAAGGCAAAGGTAAACGTTAACTGGTTAAGAGATAAGAAAAAGAAACGAGGCAAAAGTATGGAAAGACGCACCAAAAATGTCTAATACAAACAAAGAGAAACTGTTAAAATTAAAAAAAGAAGATGCAAGAGTCTTCTAGAGCAATGGTGATTCCCCATTTTCCTTTGCTCCCGACTTCGTTATTGAAGATCGGAACTTCTTTTCTTAATTTGTCATGTGTGATCTATTTGATAGACTTACAACCAAACTGAATCTGTTGAACAGGTTGAACAGTTGAAAGAAAGCAAAAGAAGAAAAAATGAAGGAAAAAATAATTCACAACCCTTCACAACAAACTAACCTAATCGTGAGTAATGTTTACATTTTTTTAAATAAGAGCGTTTGGTATGTTTGAGAGACAAGCACTTTTTTTTAAAAAATTCTAACGGAAGGCGCAATAAAAATTAAATGATTTTTTTATTTAATTTTATTTATTATCACTTCTTTGAATAATTCACTGAAAAAAATAATGAATTTAGCAATACAAAAAAGAAATAAGACTGGGATGCTGCTGATAGGCCTAAGCTCGTAAAGAGCTGCCAAACAACTTACATACAAAAGAAACAATCAATTTGGAACTTCGTTGGAGTGTTACTGCTGCATAGTAAATTAACCCGCGGTCCTACATCAACGAGATTTAAGGCGAAAACCATAGTTCACATATTATGGCATGAAAAACAGGAACACACGCAACCTGGCAACTCACATTATGCCGAAGCACAGTTTTCGTTGTGCACTGACTTGAAACAGTGCGTCCTTTGGCCTTAAAACTAGGTTCTTGAGTCCTTATAAGTGAAATGAGTTGTGATTTTTGCATAGAAACCTACAAAATGAGTTCTTTCCGTTTTTGGATTGGTTATTTCATCTCGCAAAACTGCTTTTCAGAAATGTTGAACGTTGGGTTGCAGTGTGAAGGTATTTTCACTTTTAAAATAAAGTTCTTTATATAACGCAAGTTTACGAAAAATATAAAGGGAATCTTCAATTTCTTTTTTTGTCGTTTTTGCTCTTCAGAATTTCCCATTTCTTGCAATTGGGAAGCCACTGTATTATCCGCCGCTGTAACAATTTACATATACATATCAATTTACAATATTTTATATAAAAAAACTTTGGAAAAATAGTTTAATTTGCAGTTTAATTTCCAGATTAACTTGTACGATAACATGCGGTAAACACGTGAGGAAGCATGAAGAGATCTTGTAAGAAACATGTTGGAAAAATTGGGTGTACGTGCGGAAATACATAGGGGGTACGTGGGGGTACATACAAAGTTTATGTGGGGTTCCTATAGGAACCTGAAGGAAAAACGTAGGGGAAACTTGCTAGGAGAAAGTGCTGGAACATATTAGGAACATGCGGATCAGTATGACTAGAACGAACCGGGAACATGCGGCGATCGTGCAGGAATATGTGAGAGAACATGCAGAGAAACATGCGATGGGAAGTGGGTGGGACCCGAGATAACTTTATTTAAGCAGTGTTCTACAACAAGAAACCCTTTGATTTTTTTTTAAGATTAAGCTTTTACTGGGTACACCACTTCGTACGATACGTGTGTGGTCAGAATCGAGGAGAACCTTGAAATATATGTTAAATTAAATCGATGCATCAATTGACCAGACATCACAGGTCAATATTGCTTTAATGAACAGTTATGAGGCTCCAACCTCGAAGTTGGGATCCAGTACGAAGGTATGTTCAATTTGAAATTTTTTTAAGTGTTTCATTTACGTGCTAAGACGGCTAAGAGCGCTGAAGTAGTGGTTCAGTGGCGATTTCGGTCGAAGGGATCGTTGGTTGTTGTCCCATTTAGGCATGGTTGTTCACCCGTAAGTTGTGGTCTTTACACGGTCGTGTGTTAGTTTTCAAATAGTCTCCTCTCCCGGTCGGCCGGAGCGGCGAAATTGCATGCATGGGAGGCGTTACTTCAGGCGGCGGTGTTCCCTGGTAGCTCAAATATGTTTGTGTAAGAGTACATACCGGTACCTCACGAAACATCTTTATACCTTAATCCTACATTAAACTGATTAGTTAACTGATAACTAAGAGTGAAAGAAAGGGAAAGAGAAAGAGAGAGAGAGAGGGTGAGAGTGGAAGAGGGAGAGAAATGTAGGACGAGAGAGGGAGAGGGGGAGAGATGGAAGAAGAGAGGGAGAGGGGGAGAGAGAAGAAGGGGCAGAGGCGGAGGGAGAGGGGGAGAGAGAGAGAGGGAGGGACAGAGACGGAGGGAGGGAGAGAGAGAGAAAGAGAGAGGGAGAGAGAGGGATATGTGTGTGTGTGAGTGCGTGCGTGTGCGTGTACGCGCGCGATCTGTGAGCACGTATCACAAACTATCACTACACCCAAAATACTGTAACGTATTAGCCAGCGTGCCTCATGGCATCTATTTGGGGACGCTTGGGAGAGGATTAGCCTAGCCATAGGAAGTAGGGTTTTTCCGTAAAGGGAAGAACGCGGAAACGGGAGACACAAGGCTTTGGGAGTTTCCGGCTTATAGAAGCTTTTCACTGTTATAACAAGCGAGGGGGTGGCGTGACGTAGTAGGTCACGTGGGCCTCGCCTATATAACAGAATGTACAGAGCCAGTGGGTGGGTTCTGGAGACAGTGGGAGAACCTCGTGCGTGTGCACAAAACTTGGCGCCAAGACGGTGCATATGCGAGCCAGGCTCGCGAGGCTGGAGTCATTAGTTGACGAAGCCTGCGGACTTTATGTCCTTGGGTGACTGCGGTCACGGCGGAGCGATGCTGTGTGCGTGCTCCGAGGTGAAGAGTGGTTGAGTGCCACGATTCACGCCGATTCTCAATCGGATAAGATCGCTCCTGCGATCGAGGCAAACCAGCCGTTGGTGCGCCAGAACGGACTTTGTGTCCCAGCGTGACATCCGGTCACGGAAGCTAGGCTTTGTGCGCGCTTCAAAAGTAGGAGTGGCGAATGCCACAATCAAAACCATCTTCAATCGGGTTTTGGATCGCTCCCGCGATCAGGGGATAGTAGGTCTATCAGAGCTAGGGTGTAAGTAGATTATTAAGTGTATATATTTGTTTTGTTTTCTTGTTAATAAATATG
The DNA here is from genome assembly GCA_017312745.1 of Gryllus bimaculatus. Taxonomy (NCBI): domain Eukaryota; kingdom Metazoa; phylum Arthropoda; class Insecta; order Orthoptera; family Gryllidae; genus Gryllus; species Gryllus bimaculatus. Next base: position 4,294,290 of record BOPP01000091.1, read on the forward strand.
TTCGTTATACGAAAGCTCTGTGTCTGTGGTCGCTGTGAGTATCCATGACGTCACAATACCAGAAGCTATAGTCTGGGCCCATACGCTACCTCGCACACAATGTTCAAGTTCAGAACCGAGATGGACCTAAGAGTTATCTCGGGCTGATTTTCTGGAAGTCCATAAATTCTCTTCACGGAAGTCTCTGATTGGTCTCTTATGTGTAGTTACATGGCAGCCAGAAAAAGGATCGCGGAACTTGGGACCGCGACCAAAATGTAAATGCAATTTTACACTTTTTCTAACATTATTCTACTTCTTTGGCATTTACAAATAATTTGAGTTTCCTTGAATATAATATTCAAAATATTAATTCAAATAAAATATAATATTCAAAATATTATATTTTAAAAATAAGTTGATTGTAAATATCATTAAAACAATTTCTCATTTTTTGAAGCATATCGACTTTTGGACACACAACGTGTTTCCAAAACAATAATTTTACAGGAGACTAAAACACTGTTCTTTCAAATATTTCCTTCATGTATATATATATATATATATATATATATATATATATATATATATATATTTATATATATATATAATGCACATTATTACTTAATTTGTTTAAATTTGATAAGGCATGCATCGAAATGAAGTATTATTCTTTTAATAGTTAAGATAAATTTCAAGTTGTACATTTATGTGTAATGAAAATATAAGTAAAAAAGGCTTCTTAAGGGTCAATTATTATAATTATTTAAAAACATATTTTAATCCGGTAAATTTTGTTGAGCAACCCATTTTATCAGTTTTTTTATAGATGAATGGATGAATTGATTGATTACTAGTGATTCCAGGCGCCTCAACACCTAAGGTCATTAGTCCCGTAAATGTTGTTAATGTTATTCTCAGGAGATGGAGGTGATCTTACCCCCCTGTATGGCGAAACGTTTTCTCACCAAGTATCTCCCACCAACGGAGCACCGCCCCATGGGGCAAGCTCCCGACAGGTTTCCCCACATGTGTGGTAGTGTAGTGCATGTGTGTGTGCGTGCTTGTAAGTGCAAAGGGTGCGGGTAGGACAAGGAACGGAAAGGAAAAATCGCGCGCGGTCCGTCGTCCATTTGTTAGGGTACTACTGCCGCATTCGCCTACTATCGATCGGAGAAACCACGGCCAGAGCAGCCAGCAGCTGGAATTCTTCTCCAGGCAGCGACAGAACTCGATCCTGCCATCTAGCTTGTGTCGAAAATCCTACCACCGTCGGGCCTCGAACCTCAGAAGCTCCGGGTCAGACAGCGGTTGACGCCCAGAACCACATCTCCCGCCTTTGCTAAACGGAGAACACGCGGTCTTGTGAAAGATCTTCCAGAGCTGCCCGACGTCTTCCTCGGAAGAAGTGCGAAAGGGCGCTGCGGGGGGCGTGTCGCGGCTCGCGTGCGCCGGGTGTCTTCGCGTGTCGCCTGCCCTCCTCCCCCCCTCCGCCGCCCACCGACGCCCGTAAATAACGGGCGGGATTGGCCCCGGGCGCCGGGTCAGCGAGGGCGGCGCGGGCGACCCCGGCCGCCGGCCCATTAGCGCGCCGGTAATGAACGCGCCTGTTTAATATATTAAGCGGCACTTACCGGCCGCGCCGCCCGCGCCGAGCAGCGCCGCCCCGCGCCGCACCTGGGCCCTCCCGCCTTCGTCCCCGCCCCCGCCGCGCCCGCGCCAACTCGCACAGTGGGGCGCAAGGCGATTTTGCGCGGCGGCGATGGTGAAACGGTTAGCGTACCGGACTGTTTTTTTTTTCTTTGTCCCCACCACAGTAACCCTGTGAAGAAGAGGAATTTATTATCTATAAGTTTTTTATATTTTGCTGCTGCCTTGCGGCTTAAGCAGCTACAGGCGGGGCTTTTTCTTACAACTAACTTACAATCTAGACCTAAAGTTATCTTAATTGCACTTTGGCATTACTAACTTACACTAATGAAATTAATTAATGTTGTATATTGGGCGTTCTTCCACGGTGAGAACATCATCTTGTGATAAACACACCAGAAGCACATAAAAAATACAAACATTTTACATAAAAATAAAATATATAATGAAAACAATCAAATTATTTTAATTATTTCTGCAAAAATATCATCACGTTGTATCACCGCTTTACTTAATGATGATTGTGAAATTACGTGGATAGGTTTGTTTACTTTTACGTAAGTATCAAATCTTTGGTAATTTCATTTATTGCATGAAATTAATCAACAGCTGCTTCTTGAAATTCAATAATTCTTTAAATAAATAAATTTCGGCTCTAAATGAATCCGTAAAAGGTATGTAACCAGTAATGTAGCTAAATGATCGTAAATTGTAAATTGTTCTGGGGCCAGATTTTCAAGAGGTATTTACCACTTCGATTTAGCCAACAACTCAAATTATTCACGTTTGAATTGTAATGAGTCTTCTGTTTTAATGATATTCCTATTTTCCATCGTACTTGAGTGGCTACTTTGAAAAGTTCTATTTCAACCCCACTTTCCTCTGGTCTGTTGCCCAGGCCCACTGCGCCCGCCCCATTGTCTCCCTCCGCCGTCGAGCGAGTGCTTGATGAAGTGGCCGGGACCCGTTCTCCTAAAGCTCTCCGCTGTCAGAGTAATTATGGCTCACAGTTAATGAGATTTTGCACTTGTAAAAGCTGCCGAGGGCCGGCCGGCCAGCCGCGCCGCTGGAAGGGAGGGTGTGGAGGCGGCGGGAGTGAAGGATGAATGGTAGCAGCGGTGACGGCTGTGGTCTTTTGGCGCAGGTGATGATGGTGCTCGACTGGTGGAGGTAACAGGGCGATGCAGTTGTTGTGCGAGATGAAATGGATGATGGTGCAGGTGTTGGCGTTGCTGAAGGTTTCGTTTTCTTGCTCTTTTAGTTTCGGTGATGCGTTCTAGAGATGCGGTGCTAGTGGTAACGTAGATTATGGAATTTGCCATGATGACTGTAGTGTGTTTGGCGACCCGTGGACTGCTGTCATTCATAGCTGAGCTCGATGCTCGATCCCGTTCGATTCGATTCGATTCGGAATTTGTGGTGGTCAAAGCGGGTTCGCGATTGGTTTCTTCGATGTTATTTCACTTCCCCTGCATCTAACTCCACCCTTTTTTCACATCTTATTACTCTCGACTCATCGTAATTATTATTATTATTATTATTATTATTAATATTATTATTATTTATCTTCTTCATTATTACGTATTAAACTAAACGCCTTACCGAAGAGACCAGACGACGGCTACGTTGAGATTTCTGTTTTCCAAACTACGATCAGTCTCCCCTGAAAATACACACCATGCGACAAATAAATAAATAATTTAAAAAATTATAAATGATTAAATAAATAATAAATGAATAATAAATATTAATAAATAAATAAAAAATTAATAAACAATCTGTGGTAATTTAGGAGGCGATATAATATTCTGTTCCTGACAAAAAGCCACCAGTCTTCGTATCGATTATTTGAAGAAATGGTCACATTGCACCATATTCAATTCTAGAGACTAGCAAGAATGAAGGTTAGTAAGAGAACGGTGCTACGTTTGCGGAAGAACCATAAGACGCAATACAATCGTTGTGTGACAGCGCTAATGAGAGAAACGGCTACGAGACCCTTAGAAACTTGCTGCCTATTTGTGTTCCAAGGGTGTTGTTTTGATAACCGATATCATTTGATGTGTTTTTCGGATACCAGTATCTATGTACCACTTACCTACCTATGTACCATCATCTTAACTGAAAAACTTCAGACCAGTGACGAACGTCTCATTAGTTAATTAATGGTTTTTTTTGGCATTTTCGAAACGCTGTACACTTTAGTGACACACGAGCTCAGTCATTACTTTTATTTTGAATGTTAAATGTAATTTTATACCATTTAGTTGTATATAAGTCTGCGTTAAGTTTGGTCATTGCTCATTTATTACGCGACTTCAGCTTTTAACCTTCCAAAATCGCACACCCATCCGCGTATCATACTCGACAAAAACCAGTAGCTTGAGTGGTGGCGTAAACATCAACAGTAGTATAAAATAAGCATAAATTATAGCTTTAAGATAAGCAAAAAAGCAGTAATTAACTTTTATGGACGTTTACATTGGGCAGCATAGATTCAGAGAGTGAGAGAAAGGTAGACGAACGAAACGGATAAAAATTTTGCCAATTGTCAACGGCTGACGAACAGAATATTGGAGCTAGAGGTCTATTGTGTTTCTTCTAACTAACGGCATTACTGCAAACACGCGACGACTGGAGAGTTAAAAACTCGTCTAACTTTCCCCACCTTTTCCTTTCTCCCTCTCGCGTCCCAAAAGGGCCGCTGTAACAAATGAATTTCGGATTCCCCGGGCCAGCGTTTGCACACGGAGTGATTTATGGTCTCCAGACGCCACGCCGGATGGCGCGGTGCACCTTTCGGTTTCTCTCCCAATCGCAGCAAGTATTTCTCAATTCCGCCGCGCTGCTTGCCGCGTCATCGCGCGTGCGTGGGTAAGACGGAGTGGTGTAGGAGCGGTGCGAGTGCGCGCCGCTTGGCGCGCTGACGTCGCACGCACCCCGAAGGCTGCCTGTCATTCGAGGGATGACGGTTTAAAAAAAATGAACGGAACTGCATTGAAAGACTATTGATGCGGTGGCTTCACTTGTCTGTTGTCCGTCTCACAAGGATAGTGTCAGTTAAAATTACTGTTAAGCTATTGGGAGTAAAATCTCTCGATAAATCGAATTAATTCTTTCGCTTAATTAGGATCTTGGGGTGGTTGTGAAAACATTGAGCTACTTGAGACATTGGAAATCGCAGGCGTGATTGTACCAATGCCTAACATAACTTGCCCTTCAGTAATGTTTCCTCCAAGTTAATGGAACATTGCTGTTTTCAGGCTACGAATTCTGTCAATTACAAATCTGTCGTAGAGTACGTGCGTTTAGAAATTTCAATTCTTCTTATTAGAACAGCCTTGCCAAACCGCACCCGCACTAGCTACTTGCCCCCTGGGAAGCCCGGAGCTCTTGCCAGTTTAGAAAACTTCCCCTGACTTCGTTCTAATTTTCCCTCCAAATCCAGAAATGGCTGTAAGCGCGCTTGCCGAAGTGGCGAGGGACACGGAATAGTTGCAACATACCAAAAGAATATTACAAGATTTGTTTTATCAAACATCCGAGGTTTGAATATGGTTGTATTCTTTCCTATGAATTATTACTTCATTTTTTGTGTGTTACTATTTTATGTTTAAATTCACCCTTGTATACACATTTTTGACAATCGGCAAGAATATGTTTGAACGGAAAATTCTTTCCATGCTTTCGTTTTGTGCTATATTTTATTGAATAATTCAGTTATTTGTGTATGCATTGTAAAATATTATAAATAAGTCTCTATAATTAAACAATTTTCACTTACGGAAAACACCTCTTTTAATAGACAAGAATCTTTCGTCGGTCAAATTTTCAAACCTGAGTGTACAACGTTAATGCGTTCACTGCCTTCTTAAGTAAACAGGTTACGAAATCAAGATACATTCGATTCAGAGGGATTGATTTTACTCTTAATTGACGATTTAAAGCTTCAATTATATTTTAATGTAATGTTTATTTGCTTTAGTAGTATAAATGGGAAGTAGCGTAGATACATTTGGAACAATAACTGTCAAATGACTTCTCAAAAGTACTGTCATGGCCCAGGTAGTCCGTGACACCCCGGAGTCATTTTTACAACCCTTAATTTTAAATCTCGTGCCTGTTGCTCGAGACGCTGTACCAGCAAAGTTTAGTAAGCAAGTTTCTTTGCCCGTGACTTTGACTTGCATGTATTACATCGTCACATTTACATTGTCTTGATCTTAATCACTTCGAGTCATTCACACTTTGGAACTGAAGCAACGAATGGTAGAACCTAACACTTTACTTCGTAGCGCAGGGCGTAGGTTAGCCCTATTCCAATCTGTTAAAAAAGGATGCCGAATGTACGAGTAGAGCGCAGCAGCGTGATCACCTAATGTTTTGCCCTAATGAATATTATGGATATGGATGCATTTTCCTAATCACATGAATCTAATTGTAGGTTAAATTGATCTCTCTTGGATTGTATATGTGCTTTCTTCTGATATTTATCAATGGTATTATAAACTGTCGCTCCTATTAAGCTTATTTGTCGTCATAAGCGGTGATAAATTCTGAACGCATTCATTATGACGTTGGTCAAACAATAATACGCATGTGAATCACACGCGGGAACAGCTAATGCGTACCTGTGAGGATCTGTGATGTATTTTTACGCATAAAAAATAATTTTGTTATAGTGCATATGGTAAGTCGTAAGTGCGTAAGGCAGGCATGTCAAGGTCTCGGGCAAGGTGAATACGTTTTCGCAGGCGCTGCGTCATAGCAACTGGCGAGGTGAGGGTACACAAATTGCGGCGGTCAATTATTAGTTCCTTGTACTTTACAGTGTTATGGAGAAGTTAGTTGACAGTCATTGCCCCGAAAGCCATATTAATTTCTATTTCCTGTACTAAAACAAAGAAATAATACCTTAAAATGAAATAACTTTTAGTTCAGAAAAAATATTATCATTTTTATCAGGTTTTAAATTGTCAATTGCAATAAAAATTAAACATATTAAACTGGAAATATTTTGAGTTTGATTTTGTAGTTATTTTACTTAAGAGTACAAAAAATGAATAAACTTTCTTTCTAATTATTAGGACAGCAAGCTTAAGTCTAAAGAGTTGTCCACCAGTAAGAGGGACTCTTTATTTATTTTTCGTTTTTGCTTCTTACAATAAATACAGCACAGCACCAAACGAAAACAAGCAAATAATTTGCCATTCAAACATATTCCTGTTCTTTAGTGTAAATATTTATCCAAGGCATAATTTGAAAATAAAATAAACGTGAAATAAAGTAATATGTAAAGTACCTAAGAATAATTCAAATCTCGGTTGTTTCCTAGAAAATATTAGACAAGCGTACTTCCATATAAAGCAACCGCCCTTCGCGGTATTATCTTTCTGGATACAGTTTCCGCGTGTACAACCTTTCTGCATAGATGACAGATGATGTACAAAGGAGTGCTAGGATTCTCAGGTAGACAAGTAGCTTGTACGGGTGCTGTCTGACATGTCTGGCGTAAGATCATACACCGCCAAAGTGTTAACGCTTTTTTTATCTCTAACCTTGACCCTGACGTGAGATCTTATCGTGGAATAACGCGTGATTTATAGTAATTTTGGTCAAAACGTTACCAATGTGCAAATATATGAAAACATTTGTGTTTAGAACAGTAGCGGCCGATGGGTTGCGAATTAAGTTGGGCGGCATGTATGTCTGAAGTATTACATACATTTTACCTCTTGAAAATATTTCTTTAACAAGGAAAACTCTAGTACGTTGTGTACAAGCGGTTTGCCCGCATCAGGATTTTAATCCTTGTTTAGGACATTTACGTTGATAAGAGAAGATAAAATTGTGCTCACGTGAAAATAAGATTAAAAAAATATGTTTAGCAAACAAAACAATCATTTATATCATATGAAAGGGTCGATATTCTTTGCTTAGTTAATAGGCGCGGACGCTATCGAACAAAACCCTAATAGCATCAAGCTGCATCCCCAACTCCCAGTCTTTCTAAGGCTTCCATTGTTTCGTATGCACCAGTTACGGACGGACTCGCGATAGACTATGCGACCAATTCTAAATACCATTCATCTTTCGATTAAGCGGACAAACAAAACTAGATTTGACTTCAAAAATCGCAATTACGGTATGCCCAAAATAAACGGGTCGTTTTATTGCAAGTTTAATACTTTCTGCAACTTTTTCCGAGGTTGTTTTTGTCTAGGCAGGGCGTCGCTCTAGAACCTATAAGAAGCAGCCGCCACTGCTGTAAGTCGTAACGAAGCTCCTGATAGGGTGACAATGTACACCTCTCCGTTCAGTTCATGACTTTCAAGTGCCGCTATGTTTAAATCGGAGTATAACTCGGCGCGGAGTGTAACCGCCTCTAGCTGATTACGTGGGCGCAGTCTGGCGGTCGGATTCTTAACCAGAGTAAATCAACGCCTGCTTCGGCGCTGTCCCATTACGCCTCCAAATGGGAGGTCGCGGCCCCCGGACGCGGCGCGCAGGCGCGAAGGATTGCGTGGGATTTTTCACGCAGCGGTCGATTTCTGAAGAAATTCACTACCGACCCGCAGCCGCTCCTCTTGCGAGCTGGTCCCTCGGAGAGGTTAACGTTCCCTGATGCATCACGTTGTATTTTTGTTATTAAACGCCTTAATTAGGAATTGTGTTGGGGGAATTTGGATGCTATTAGGTTTTAATCATAGGTTGCGGTGAGGAGATGAAGTTCCCTTCCCCCTCCCTTTGCTTCTGGAGAATATTGCTGCGCGCGTCTAATAAATAAGTGGGTTGAGCGAAGTGTGTCGGCTTGGTTCTGATGCATCTAAAAGTGTCATTTGTTTTTGTTTTTATTTTTTTATTAGTAGTTGCTAGTTTCATCGCGGAGGCGGATCAGTATTTTATTTTTCTAGCACTTTCATTAATAGTTTGTAATCTTTAAGAGAGTTTTCCTTAATTGCGTAACTAATTGTTCAGAAGACAATAGAGATCGCTACAAAAAATTAAAGGAAATTTTTAATTAGTTCGGTTCATTGCGTAATGGGAAGAAATTCTGCAAATATTTTTATTCCCTCTAATATGAAAAAGATAAATAATGTATATTTAAGCACATCAGAATATTCCATTTTTGAAGAAATTGTCAGACTGGCTTGATGTTGTGATTAATTTTAGCATTTTCCTACGTTCAGGGTCCTACAAACGTTGAAAGGTTGTTTGCGTTTTGCTTCACTTGAATAGTGAACATAACAAATGAAATCAACATATAGGGATACAAAAACTCAAAACCCTTATTTATATTGAGCATTACAACTCTACTCCACTGTTCATGGCAAAATTATTTTGAAGAGACTAATCATCTTCGCAAGTGTGGTGTTTTTAATGAGTGAATAGTTTAAATCACTACTTTTATTTGGGCTCTTTATTTGGGCGTTGAAATATTTATTTCTATTCAGCTATTTCCTCTAAGATGAATTCATTTTGCTTAGAAACACAATGATAAAAAACATTAATATTTTTCATGTCTAAAGTAATGAGGTTGATGAAAATATTGTTGTAAAATTATCAAATTACATTGACTAATGAGCTCCATTATATTTCAAGCCTTGTATTTTAAAACAGGCGACCTTATTAATAGCCAGCCGACTTTTTGTTCCCTGAGGAAGTTTTTACGACCCTCGTCCTCAAAGCGAGGGAGCAGCCCTTTTGACGGATCAAGTAAGACAGTTCAAACAACTCTCCTCTCGTTGGCATATTTCACATACTCAGATAACCGGGACAGCGCTAACACATATGGCGCGTCACAAAAAATGTTTTTCTTAATAACAAGATAGGCAGCCAGTGAACAAACATTGTTTCTAGCAAGTTGAGGGTGAAGATATGTTTGGTTATGTTTTTTTGGAAGTTTTTATTCCAGGGATCTGACAACACTTTTTTTATTCAAAGACCAGCTAAGTAATGGAACCATTTTCTCCTTGACGTTGAAATATAGATTATGTGGGATTCTTATGTTTAAATTCCTCAGATATCGTAATATAAAAATAGTGAACATAAAAGAGAAAATCAGCTTATCGGAATATGAAAATTCAAAACCCTTATTTACAATTAGCATTGTAACTCTACTCCACTGATATAGTCCTCAGGTCGCACATTACATAGAAGAGAACTGGAATTATAATGAGGTGTAAGTTCTTCTGAGCAAGGTACGAAAGGAAGTTGAATTTTTGAATAAAAATCATTTGGGTGTGATATTAAGGTATAAAGATTCAAGATTTAATTAATTACATTAATTACATACGATCGAAAGGAAATCAAAATAATTATGGTTTGAGGCATTGATATGATAGTGGATTGAAGGATGAGGAGGGAGTCTTTAGCACGGAAATTATTTTAAGGGATTTTTATCAATACAGTATTTTGCTATATATTTTAGTTCCAGCGTTGGGATCAGTAATAGTATAAATTCCTCAAGTCCTTTATGCCTGAAAGACAAAACGTTTGGAAACATATACGGCAACAAACTATATAGGTATAATAATACTGGACAGTAATTAAAATTTAATAATTTATAATAACCTGAAGTATATTTTTAGGATTTCGGGAATGGGATTTCGGATTTGGGATTATATCAAAACCTTTGGGTACCCCTGTTTAAGATACCAAGGACAAATGCAAGAATAGATGTTCTTTCTTGTGTCAGTAGCAAACAGGTAAACATCGACGTAGGAGCAACCATATTACCTATCTAACACAAGCTTTTTTAGCAGAACATTTACCAAATCTCTTCACTATCAACATTCAGACTAACCAAATCTCTCTTAACATCGAAAACATAATCGATTCAAATTATTCTAAAAACATTATCGGACTTAAACCCTGATTAGAGAGCATGTAATGGGATCCCTCCTTCTTGTTAGTGCATACGTTAATTTAGGTAGATTTAACTTGCAAATGTATAGTTATTTGTTAACTAGTAATATTATACAAAACTCAACAAATGAATAAAGCCGACTTACGAGATCGAGAAAATTAGTTGTTTTAAAGACGTAGAATTCGGCGAGAAACAACCACAAATGCATGGAGAAGGCCAGGGTGAACCGATTTAAAGGGGCGGGGGAGGAGATGGAGCAAAAAGAGCGAATAGGAGACAGAGAGGAGCAGTGGCTGCGGCGCCGGCCCTCTTCACACGGCTGCCCGCAGCGCGCGCGAGGCCGGCGGCGTCCCGCGGGGCGGCGCGAGCGGCCATTGTTGATTGTCTGCGCAGCCTCCCGGCGAAGACTACAATTAGAGAAATAGACATCAGATCGCATCAAGCAGCACAATTCATCTCGGCCGCCGCGCCTCGCCCCGCTTCGCCTCGCCTCGCGCCACATTAATCACGCGGCGCCTTTCGCGGCGTCCGCTTCATCGGGCGGCCGCTTTGAGCGCCGCGCCTTTCGTCTCGTCCTCGTCGCCGTCCCCATCGCCGTCCCCATCGCCGTCGCCGTCACAATTGCCGTCCCTATCGCCGTTCCCATTGCCGTCCCCGTCCCTGTCCCCATCGCCGTCCCTGTCGCCGTCGCCGTCCCTATCGCCGTCGCCGTCGCCGTCCTCACCGCCGCCCCCATTGCCGTCTCCGACGCCGTCTCCGACGCCGTCTCCGACGCCGTCCCCGACGCCGTCCCCGACGCCGTCCCCGACGCCGTCCCCGACCGCCAATCGCGTCCTCGCCGACGCGCTCGTCCCGACGCCGTCCCGACGCCGTCCCCGACGCCGTCCCCGACGCCGTCCCCGACGCCGTGTCCCGACGCCGTCCCCCGACGCCGTCCCCGACGCCGTCCCCGACGCCGTCCCCACCCGCCCGACGCCGTCCCCGACGCCGTCCCCGACCGCCGTCCCCGACGCCGTCCCGACGCCGTCCCCGACGCCGTCCCCGACGCCCGTCCACCGACGCCGTCCCCGACGCCGTCCCGACGCCGTCCCCGACGCCGTCCCCGACGCCGTCCCGACGCCGTCCCCGACGGCCGTCCCCGACGCCGTCCCGACGGCCGTCCCGCCGACGCCGTCCCGACGCCGTCCCCGACGCCGTCCCCGCACCGCCGTCCCCGACGCCGTCCCGACGCCGTCCCCGACGGCCGTCCCCGACGCCGTCCCGACGCCGTCCCCGACGCCGTCCCCGACGCCGTCCCCGACGCCGTCCCCGGACCGCCGTCCCCGACGCCGTCCCCGACGCCGTCCCCGACGCCGTCCCCGACGCCGTCCCCGACGCCGTCCCCGACGCCGTTCCCGACGCCGTCCCGACGCCGTCCCGACGCCGTCCCCGACGCCGTCCCCGACCCGCCGCGCCTCCCCGACGCCGTCCCGACGCCGTCCCCCGACGCCGTCCCCGACGTCGACGTCGTCCCCGACGCCGTCCCGACGCCGTCCCCGCACGGCCGTCCCCGGACGCCGTCGCTGTCCCCGTCACTGTCCCCGTCCCTGTCCGTGTCCACCGTCCTTGTCGCTGCCCCCGTCGACGTCCCCGTCCCGTCGCCGTCACCATCGCCGTCCCTCCCCGACACCGCCGCTTCTTCACCCCGCCCCACTCCCGAGAGAGCCATCAGCTCAGAGCCCGCCACCCACTCTCACTATTCCGCCCACCATACCGAGACTTCTAACTCCTACCGCTCTCCTGCCTCTGACTCTACATGTGTAACCACCCTGCAATGAGACTTTTCGCGAATGGGAAGTATCCCTCCCGCAGCACTTGTCCTTACGCTACCGCTTGTTGTGCCTCTACACACCCAATGCTTATGCCCACGCCAGCATGCTCCCCCGCCACCACTCTAGCCCCGCCGCTTTCGTCCTCGCTCCGTCGCGTCGTCGCCAGTACCACAATACACACAAGTGTTTTTTTCCACGCCCCGCCGCCGTCCCGCCCTGACTTGTCAGGATCGCTTCGCCTCGCTCCACCTCGCCCCACTCGCCCCACCTCGCCCTTCCTCGCACCTCCTCGCCCCACCTTGCCCCACCTCGCCCACCTCGCCCCACCTTGCCCCACCTTGCCCCACCTCGCCCCACCTCGCCCCACCTCGGCCCACCTCGCCCTCCTCGTCCCCCTCGCCCCCTCGCCCCTCCTCGCCCTCCTCGCCCCACCTCGCCCCACCTCGCCACACCATTTTAACCCCTCCACCATCATCACTATTACCACCTCGCCGATATCCTCGCTGCCATCCCTCGTTGTTCTCCCCGACCAACAGAAGCCCCTTGGCCCGCAACACCGCCATCGCGCTGCGCCACCGCCACCGCCACCGCCACCGCCACCGCCACCGCCAACGCCACCGCCACCGCCACCGCCACTGCCGATTTGGGCAGCGGATGAATAATGAATGAACACCCGCAAACATCGCGCGAACGGTGAGGGAGCCGCGGCGGCGCCCCATCAATGAACAAACGAAAGAAACGGAAAGAAAAAAGCCATCGAAAATAAAATAATAACCCATTTCCAGAGGACAATGAGAGAACAACAAACGGATTGTAAAGCAGAAACGAGTTCTCAAATGGCATTGAAACTCTTTGGCCCGGCTCCCTCGAGTAATCAAACCTGTTTCTTCACAATAGGCGGCTGAATGTAATGAAAAGTGGAATATTGGTGTGGTTCAAACTCTTAGTGATGTTTTTGTGTTGCGTTCGTCCTCGTAGAATTTGATGATCAGTCTCGTTATTTTTCCTCGACGTACATGCTCGTCATATAATTGATCTTCTGCGTGATGAAATATAAAAAAATATCGTGAGAAATTATTAATATTATTTAATGCAGCACCCCTGTTGTTTGTGGAGATACAGACTAACAGTAAAAGCTTGTTTCCTGTATACGATAGTTTAGTTGTTTTTTTATAGACAAGAAAACCGAACCAGCAAGACAGTCTCCTTAAATTGATACGTGTTCTAAACATGTACTTGAAAAACATACTTTCAATTCAAACTAGTAGTGCTAAAACAGCACGGTTTTTTTTTCAGCAAAACGCACGTTTTTTCTACCAAAGGTGCCCCAAAATGTGCAAATTCAATCTAATCACGCAAAATTACGCGAACACCAACGATGCCTAATGCTTATTTTAGCCGTAAATGAAGCTATTACTTTGATGAGAACGAAAAGATCGTTCAGTCATTATGGTCCGCTGTTATCAGTGCGGCGTTACTATAATGGGACTATCTCGTTTCACATTGTTTCGCACAGATGAATGTGCACGAGTTTGGCGACGATCCCCTGAATCCATGGATCTGCTTGTCAACAGCTGGTGGAGGCTCTGTGATGGTATGAAGTGTATGCAGTTGGAGTGTTATGACACTCCTGATACTTCTGAGAGACAGACGGATGAGACACAGACGGGTGACACGTACATAAGCATCATGTCTGTTCCGCTGCACATATTCATGACCTTCGTGCATCCAGACGGACTTGGGCAATTCCAGCAGGCAATGCGACAGCCCACACGTCCAGAATTGATACAGCGTGCAAAAATAATTCTTGAAACAACCTTGTTTCGGAAAATTTGAAGGCACCTATAATAGTAAAATGGTGTGAATTTCTTTACTTCCTTTCCTGCATATCTTAGTTGTTATGACTTGTCTCAGCAGAATGCCGATAATTAAATCTAATTTTATAATAAAATATACAAATTAAAAAACGTATATTCATTGACACTGTTTCATGTGCATTTCTCTCCCGGAGGGTAGAAAATCTAGACAACTACGTAACGTTCAAAATTTCCTTTAATTATGAAAATGAGACTATTCACAATCAATTTACACATGAAAATCCTCACTGATACCCCACGCTAACCTACGTAGTAACGAAACGTACTAGTGTGAATTAAGGCGGCTCCAGACAGATAGCATTCGCTGTGCAGTGAGCTATTCTTCGCCCAATCCTGTGCTCGACAAATATTTGCTTCCTTTGATGTGTCCAAAATCCTAAAGGCGGTTCCACATATTCGTCATTCGCCGTGCAGCGAGCGGACTGTTCGCCCCATCCCGAACAGCTGACGTGTTTGGTGAATGCATTCTTGGCTCTCCGGGATGAGCCGCGTCTCAGTCAATTGTACTGACGTTTCGGCCATCTTGCTGTGGCCTTCTTCAGAGATATACTGCTCAGAAGCTATACTGCTAGAAACTAAGTATAGTTTCTAGCAGTAGCTTCAGCTCTGAACAGCAGGATGGCCGAAATATCAGTTCAATTGACCGAGACGCGGCTCATCCCGAATAGCGAAGAATGCATTGACTCTGGCCGCGGAAGCCTAGGAACCGTGTTTGGCGGATGTTTGCTTCCTTTGATGTGCTCTAAAGACCGACACGCGGTGAGCAGGGCAAGCACCGAATGTCCGTCACTCGTCAAATACTCGTAGCAAGCAACTTATCCACACTTCTTGGGATTCGGCGGGTGGTTGCTCGTTACTCGCCGAATTTCGAATGTGTTGAACCACGTTGACGAGCGTTGGATACGGCGAGCACCGAATGTTAGTCGCTATAGGAAGTAACTCATTATCACAACTCGGGATTCATAAATTCTTGGCTATCCTGGAGACGCCGCGTCGTTGGCTGAGAGGCCGACGTTTCGCCTGACATGTCGCAGGCTTCCTCAGGGCAGCTTCCTCACTGCCCTGAGGAAGCCTGCGACTTGTCAGGCGAAACGTCGGCCTCTCAGCCAGCGACGCGGCGCCTCCAGGATAGCCAAGAATTTATGGAATCTAACCGCGGAAGCTCACGTGTGCATCTACTTGGGATTCGGCGAGTGGTCGTTCGCTACTCACCTAATACCGAATGCGTGGAGCCAACGTAAGATGTAGGTAGGTCTTTCGTAAAACAGGAATATATCGAACATTTATTCTAAAGACCAGCAATTGATGTATGCTTGTAGGTTGCTTAAAAATAAGAAAGTTCTGTTACGCCCGCTTCTTCGGCCTTGGTGAGGAGACCTACTTCCCGCCTCGTGGGTCAGCCTTCAAACACAAGCGACGGTCGACATCCGAGGGCTCTATGAGGTAGCGAGTTAATGAAGATTTCTTCTTCTGGAGCCCCTGACGGCCGCGGTGCCATTAAAAAGATGACCATTGTTCTGAGAATCGAATGAACGGGTCAAAATTGTTTGGTGTACTTCTGGATGCCCTGTAGGCAGCGTTTGTAATTTCCACCGGACATAATGAGATAGGGATTGCAGCACAGATGTGTTGTGATGGATGGGGAGGAGAATGACGATGATTAAAAGGAGAGGAATATAAAAATGAAGTTCAGGCGAAACAATATTTAACAAAATTAGTACCGTCTCGTAATGCTGACAAGCAGGATGTGTGGCAATAAGACAGAAGTGATACGAGGAAATGAAAGAAAAAAAAACTTGATAACTAATTCATATACATGTTAATTTATAAACGCATTTTTCTTCCTCCTTGGACTAAACTCAACATGTTGGAATTATAGGATTCTTTTCACGTAGCGTTTCGGCTGTTTCCAGCGCCCTGCATTAAGAGCTTTGTCTTAATTTTCCACTGGCTATCTCGCGGTACTTGTTTCCGGTGGCGAGCCTTTGTAAATATTCCAGTTCCAGTCGTGCTTCGCAGTTGTGAATGGCGTTACATTACGCGACGGGCGATCTCGTGTTGTCTTTGCAGTCCCCTCCCCTCCCCCGACGCCGCCCCACCCTCGCCGGCTTCCTTCGGCATTGTACTCGCATTCCCCTACCAATTAGCATTGTGCGTTGCCACAATGAACGAACCGGCCCTCGGTAAGTAGCGTTCATTAATGCTTTGTGGCAGTTCGAGGATTCATGAAATTTTCTGACTGCAGACCCATAGTTTGCATTCGTAAAATTGTTTGCTTTCTGCTTGTCAGAACGTTAGCGATGCGAGGAGAATTAAGGAGTATCCAGTGACATTAGTAACTTCGACTATGCTTAAACACATGTTTCGCGATTTTTTTTCGCTTCTAAGCAAATGTTTGCTGACTGTAATGCATTAAACACGCTGAAATAGAAATGACGTAAGGCTATCTTGTATAACGCCATTTCTGGAAATATGAAAAGTTGAAATGATAATACATGCAAATATCTAGAGTTCGAAGAGGGATGAGGGTAAGTATTCTAATGAACAACGACTAAATGTAAGAAAACCCCTAGACTATTATTATGCCCTAAAATTGCAAGTATAGAAAAAAACACTTCCAGTTCCAATCTAGCAACTTTGAAGTTATTTGAACAATAGCTGAAATGCCCTTATTACAGAGTTATACAGTTATACAGAGTTTTGTGAACGGAAAAAAGTCGTAATTAAAAAATGCACATGGTTAAGAAAAACTATTTCGCCAGTAAATAGAAAGTATTCTGTGAACCTATGCTCAACCTAAAGTAAGTTGGAGACTTGTGTTCACACAAAAAATCATTTATAATTATACCCGATGTATTACGACTTTAATATAAGATGGATACAAGTATTTTCTGCTGTGACATTTATGTGGAGATATAATGTTTAGAGAAAAATAAATTTGGCTACATTATGAAAAACATGTTCAACTCTGCGTTCAAAGTCAATAGT
The DNA here is from genome assembly GCA_017312745.1 of Gryllus bimaculatus. Taxonomy (NCBI): domain Eukaryota; kingdom Metazoa; phylum Arthropoda; class Insecta; order Orthoptera; family Gryllidae; genus Gryllus; species Gryllus bimaculatus. The sequence continues at coordinate 4,311,464 of BOPP01000091.1, forward strand.
GAAATATTTCATTCCTGAATTTGTAAATTACCCCTATTCTATTAGTATTAGAGAAAAAGTACTTACCAACATGGCAATATTTTTGCGGGAGGGGGGGCGCTCGATTTTCCGTTCAATATATTTGCTGTTGTGCTTTTTGTTATAAATTTTCTACAGTTTTTCCTTTTGAGCGCATAATGACAGAAATTTATCTAATACTTATTAACATTATTACGCTGATTTGCTCTTGCAAATGACCCGTTTGTGTTATCACACGTGTGTCCTTCAATATTTTCCTTAAAACCACAATTGTGTAAAAAAAATTTGTTTTTCTTGAAGTATGAATACGTCGTCTCTGGTTACAATTCATTGTTTTCAATACTTTTTATGGAAAACAGTTTGTTAACCGCCATTACACTGATAAACACCAAGTAACAGATGCAGTGGAAGTTTGTAAACCGAGGCGATAACCGAAACCTATAACAAAGTCTGTTATTTTATATCGGCCATGTATCATTTATTACTTTTCGTAATGTCACCTTCTTATAATAAAAATTATATAAATAAACACCTTTGCTCTTTACTCCACCATTGCGCTTACATAGGAATGCAACACTATTTTCCATTTCAAATCTATACAATTGTTGCTTTAGACGCGACAGTTACATGAATCCCGCGATTTTATTATAAGGACCCATTAGAAAATTGTTACTGAAAGAAAATGGCTACTTAAAAAGTTATTGTCGTTTTTGGTATTTTTAGATCACGTCTACGAGACGAACTTGTGTCATTAACTATTGATGTTATAGAAATCATGAGCAACGGAGAGCTAGTTACACTTGATTGCACTAAAACAAAACACGCACAAAATACAATTTTTATAATACCCAAAGACGGACTTCCAATCAACGCATATGATTTGTATAAATAATATGCTAACCTACGTCCATCGAACCTAGAAAGATACGCTTTTTCATAAATTTTAGAAAATTGAAAATTCAATAAACATGTTGTGGGTGTACATAATAAACGACCCTTCAACATTGTAGCAGAAATTTTGAAATTAGACTTTCTTGAGCTCTAAACAGTGCATTGCTTTCAATGATCATCACCCACTTCGCTAGTCGTAAACGGTGGCCAACTACTCTCGTTGAGAGAACGTGGAGGTTGAGAAAGTAGCAGAAAAATGTATTAAACAATCGGCATGGAAATGAATTAAAATTTCTAAACAGGTATTCAACACCGAGGTTGCATCAACATCAAGAGATTCAAGCAAGTCGACGTCAGCACCTTTCACCTCTTATGAAGGCTTGGAATTAGCAATAGACATAATAATAATTGTTAATTCGATATTCAGATTTTCTTTAATGAGAAAGTATATGTTAAAAATAAAAATACTACAATTGTATAATTGAACAGTTCAAAATTATTTTTGCGCGTTTTATTTAGGTTGTATGTGTATGTTACTTATATTATTTGTCATCTGTTTTCGAAGTTTAATAAATAGTTTGAAGATTACTTGGCTCTTTAATGGCCGGCGCCCATTAAGATAGTGTTTTCATTCCTCCGTCGGGTTGCGTTCTGCAGGTATATTAACGGGCAGTATTACGAAAAAATTGTAAACGTACGTCGGCTGTTAATGGTAACTCTTCGTTCCTCTGTTTGCTTGCGTTTAAAATAATAAAATGTAGACCCTAATTCGCAATACTGTTACGTTTTATTGCGAATTAGGGTTTTTACGCAAAGTCACTTCCCAATTTCTGCAAAAGTCGCAGAAAATTTAAAAAGATAATTTTTTAGCTGTTTCTGTAGAAAACGTAGTTTGGACTTTCTTCAGAAAAAATAGCAATATAATGTAGTAATGCAATAACAATCAGCAAATTAAAATTAACCTAACGTAATAATATTCACTCACGTGACTGGAGCTATATAAAGGAATTATCATTTGAATAATTTATTAATTCATACAACTCGCTTTCATTAATGTCTACTCAGTTACTTCCAATGTAAGTTGAAAAATCTTAAATATTGTTCACAAATTGTACTCCAAATCACCTCTTGGTCGCTCTATTATATAAGCGAATACAGAAATATTGCAATTAATCTCATGCTACTGCTTTAATCTCATTGTTACCTTCCGGCAATTCTTGTCCAGACGCTCACTACACTCATCTTGAGAGAGAGAGCGAAACATGAATCGCTGACATATGAAGTGTAGATGAAAGTGATGGGTAATAAAGATCATAAAGTGTGAACAACTTTAATTGTAGAAATTCTGGAAATGTAAAATCTGTAATGCAGAAAATTGAAAAGTGTATTAACACAAATTTGTTGACGTTGTAAGGGGAAAGTATTTAAAATAGAGTATACTGATTTATCAGTGGAATTTACAGCTCATATAGATAGCACATGTAGAAATAACAATCTGAAAATGGCAGCAGTGAAAATAAAATGAGATAAACAATCTTTTGCTTCACCGAAACATCTTGCATGGTCGTTTTTCTATTGGAACTGTACCAAAGTTTCATTATTAAATTTTAGTGATTTAATTTCTTATGTTGAAAAGTATTTATGAAAAATAAACAAACATGCATTAAATAATAAAGCAAAATAATCTCCGAATATGTTCATAAATCTGTAGCCCAAAACAAATTTATACACGAACGTCCAAGTCACAAATGGAACCATACTCAACAAAAAGTTTCAAATAGAGAGGGTTCCATATTAACCACATTGAACAATTCGTCGGCCGTTGTTCTTCTGATCGGAACAGGAAGCAAACAAATATGGCGGCTGATGGCACCCAATGTCTCCCTCCTACCCTCTACCGCTCCCCTTCCCCTCCCTCACCATTCCCCTCCCCTCGCGGGCCATTGTGTTTCCGCGTGGTGTCACGCCGTCATTAGCCCCCCCCCCCTCCTCCTCTCGGACTGTCATTCCCCCAGCTCCGATGCAACGCGACGCCTGATGTTAGTGTTGACTCGGCGGCCGCCGCCATGACGCTATCGCGGTGGCAGGCGTGGTTCCGGTCACATCACGAAACACGATCGTGTGTTCTTTATTGGCGTCGTTTTAAGGGAAAATGTTAATCGGAACTGAAGATTATCGCGCACTTAGATTTAATAATAATTTACTATGCCGATCCGGTAGCCGAGATCATTTAGACAGTAGTGACGTAGCGATCTCGGGTAGCGGGCTCGAGTTCAGTGTCGGGCATTGTTGTCCTTTCACCCCCTATCATCATCATATCATGTCATCTTCACAGTTACCATAGCATTAAATCGAATAGTGGTCGCTAATGACCTAGATGTTGATGCGACATTAAAATACAAAATTAAAACTAAATTTCGAATTTATTATATTACCTAATTATATGCATAATTATTTATTTATCTCTTTGAATTGATAAATGTTGTCTTCTAGACAATATTTTAATACTGCACTTGACGTTCTGTAGAAATTTTCTTGAAGTTGTTTGTTGAGGGATTGATTTTCTTAAAGTGGTCGATGCTTTGATTTCATAGAAAAGTGACTATCGTCTCATCTCATGAAGACGTCGTTCTAATCTCATGAAGAGTGATTAATATATGTATATAATATATGACATTGAACTGTCATTCGACCTTATAACATGGACATTATCAAATAATATTATTTTCGTTTTTACTGACTGTACAACCATGTTTAATGCTAAAACTCTTGAATAACCATGTAACGTCACTTTTCTCAAGCAATTCAAAGGCAAGGGCGAAGTTAGAATTTTTGACCTCCCACATTAATTGCATAATGTAACAACTGTTCTAAACAATCTTGAGTTCATCCAATGCCAAAGACACGACGTATTTTTAATATAAAGCGTTTGTATGCCGATTTTAACAATTCAGAAAGTGAAAGGATGGCAAAATATCCGTGAATTTGATCGGTACAAAACATTGCAACACTCTGAGTCGAAGTTGTCGTGTAAGATCGCTTGGCACCGGAAGGTTGGGGCTTCGGTGTTATTTGTTTGGGAAATTTCGAGTGAAGAGTCCTAGAAATCTACTAACGTGAATCGATCAAGATGTTAAATGATTACAAGTGCAATATGTGTGGCGGTATAATTGGCTATTTTAGTTCTTTAATATTGGATAGTTTTGTTCTTAATGTACGCTCTTAAGCAGTAATAACTTTTTATCAAGACGTTCAGGAAGAAACATTTTAGACTTCTGTGTGTAACAATAGTACAAAGTTCCGAAAACAGTATCAGCTCATGGTACCAACCAAAGGAAGTTCGAGAAAATTATGAATCGTGAAACTGATTACTTTAAAATATATTTTTTACTAGAATCTAGATAATACTATAATCTTTATAAAATATCCAACTAGAATCTTTACTAGAATCTTTATAAAATATCCAACTAGTGAATAAATTCAACTGAACTATTACAATATAGTATTTATTCTTCGCGCCTCGGGTCAGCAGAAATGATACCACACAGGAGATATTGGGAGAACAACAACAAAAACGGGGGAGGCTTGTAACCTTTTGGGTAGCATGCTTTCTACTTGTGGAACCCGGGTTCGAAACTGGGCAATTCATGAGGAACTTGTGGTAAACAAAGCGAGGTGTTGGAAGATTTCTGAATGTACTACATTTCTCCTACCACTCACTCCACCTTCGGTCTATCACAATTCAAACCCCTCAATCTCGCTATCGCATATTTATTAGTACATTCTCGAGTCTCAATAATCCCAGTAATTTCATGTCTCTTAAATCTCAAGGCAAGGCAAGGGAAGGGCGAAGCTCAGCGACCATCGATCCGCCGACAGCGAAGCACGGAGTCGATACACGCTGCAACCCTCTCGACCCTCGAGCCGGGGCACGTGCATTGTATTGAACAAAGTTATTGGCAGTATCCGCCGCCTGGGAGCGTCTGCAGCGCTCGCGTGCGGGCGCGGGCGGCGGCAGCGAGGTGGGGGCGAGCGGGGCGGGGGCGGCCAGGAAGCCTTCCGCGGGGGCGGGCCTGCGCGGGGGCGGGACCGGGGCGGCGCATTGGCCGGACACCCAAATTTATTCCGCGCGTCGGCGACCGCCCCGCGTGTCTCTCGCCCGGGAATGAAATTTCATGAGCGGCGGCGGCGGCGGCGGCGTGCTGGCCGACGAAGGGAGCGCTGCCGTGTTTATTCGAAGCCGCTGATAGCCCTCGCGGAGGGCGTAATTGCGGGGCTGTTGGCTGGCGAGTCGTCGCTGCGCCTTTCTGCCCACGAGATTGCACGTGGCGATATTGGGGTGGCTTCTTGTTGACATTTTGTAAATTATTACGGCCAGCGACGAGCTACGTGAGAACATGTCCGCTTGTTTATTCTGACAAATTTGATATGCATCTCTCTTCGCGCTACTGTTGTCTAAAATGCGAAACTCGAATTAACAAAGCTTGTAAAACAGTATATAGAATTTCGTGATAAATGTTTGTGGTTTCTTTCGGCATGTCATATTTCAAGGAGAAAAATAATATTGTTTTTGCCATAGATACAGTCCGTCACAATAGTTACAAAGGTTATGTGTCGTCAGGACTAGATATAGATCATCATAGTTACAAGATAAACATTTTCATCCGTGATGTGTTCTAATATTGCGCTTGGTATTAATTTAAAAAGAATTGTTTGCAACAATAGAATTTGTTGTCGCAAAGACTCGTACGGTCTTTACGAGAACCTTTCGTGAAATAAGAAAATTAAACTGTGCAAAACTTCACTATAATCGTATCTGAACATAGAATTTTAAAAAAAAATACCGCATGAAGGAATGTTCATTATTACATTGTTTTGAAACTGAAGCTACTCTACAAGATTTCATTGTAATTAATATCACATGAATAAAATTTGAAAACTGCAACGTAATATTTATTGATGAATGGAAACACCACATACTTTTCTTAACATATACTGTTTATACCTCTTAAGTTTCCAAAAATGATTGAATATATACAGTCAGAAAAAGACAAAAAATATTTTTACGTAAAATGCGTTGGACATTATATAATGGACAGACTCGGGGATTTTGTATGTTAATCGCGTAAGTTTCAGGCGAAAGTTTTCTCTTTCTCTTCGGACGCGTCAACTGCGATGCTTTAACTGCGTCTTAAACATCTTAACTTATACAACGTCATTCCGGTCGTGAGTGAATGTTTTTCTCTTGCGTGTTCCCACAAAAGGTAGTAGATTCTTTCACCGGGGGTAAGAAAATAAATCAGGTCCAATAATTAATACAAAATCACTAACATCATAACGCGATAACCGGCTGAGATTGCTCATGACATCAACTGATGTGACGGCAGTGCCTCTGACCGGGAGATCTTGGGACTCGAACCCTCGTGCTGGATTTTCGAACTAGCTAGATAGCTAGGTCTAATTCAGCCGCTGCCTGGATGAGAATACTGGTCGGGCTGCTCTGTTCAATAGTTTCCCGTGGTTCCTCCGATCAACAACACGCGAATGGCAGAGAAATAGCCAAGAAAAGAGGCCACGGACCGCGCGCGATCTTTCCTTCCTCTTCTTTGCCCTAATGCCCCCTTGTCCTACCCTTCCTTACCCCTTACTTTCACTCGCTTTTACATACACCACAACACAAGTTGGTAGACCTCTCCGGAGCTTAGAACTTGTCCCGGCTGGGGCGGTGTTCCGGTGGTGGGAGATACGTGGGTGAGGAATACCCTGGTGACGAATCTCAACATGCAGCATATAATCACCACCACCTCCCGTAATTACACGTACACTACACTAAGGAACAAAATGTCATAGCAGTTGACGTGTCTAGAATCTCGAAATAAGCAATCAACATTGAATTGATTTGAATTAATGCCTTATTAAACGTGACGAAACTCGGGCCGCTCTTCCGTCTGATTGCGTATCATCATGACATCGCGATTAACTTATCATCAGAAGATAGTATCTGCTCATAAGGACGTGAGTGGCCCTCCCCCCACAGTGTAATAAGAGTTTTCGTATTATGTATGATGTGCCCAACGTATATTGTTTCCTCCGCTTCCTGAGCAGGAACGGCTCCCTTGAGCCGCTGCGAATTCACCGTCGCCGCCCACCCCATTAGCCGAGATCACCAACTCCCTGGCGGCGTTTCCTATGGGACTTCTCCCAAGGCCTGTGCGGCGCGGGCGAGCGATGGGGCGGGAGGGAGATAAAAGGGCGGCCGCGTTCCCGCCGCAACGGTAGCCCCTCGCCGACATTAGCGGTGGGCGGGGCTCTGCAATCAACGTGAATTCATTAACGAACGCTGTTAGGGAGAATGTTGCGCAAAACTTTCAACGCGGCGTGAGTTTTCTTCTGCCACCGGCGTTCAACCCTAATTATCGCATCTGAGGTGCCATCGCTCAGGGCATCAACTGATGTCATTGAGTGCCTCTCACCGGGCGGTCTTAGGGTTCGAGTCCCGGCCGTGGCAGGATTTTCGTCACTGTCTAGAAAGCTAGGCCGGATTCAGCCGCATTTGGAGGAGAATTCTAGCGGCCGGTTGCTCTGATCGGTAGTTTTCTATGGTTTCCTATCAATACCAGGCGACTGGAGCAGTACCCTAACAAATGGGCCACGGGCCGCGCGCGATCAGTCCTTTCTCTTACTTGTCCTATACTCGCCCCTTACTTACACACACACGCTCACACACACACACACACACACACACTCACACACTAATATACACTACACTACCACACGTGCCGGGTGATTGTCCCGGAATTTCCAACTCCAACGGCTGGGGGCGGTGCCCCGCTGGTGGGAGATACCTGTTTGGGGAAAACTCCGCTAGCCGACGGTAGGTCGACGCCGGATGTCATCATTGAATTGAATTGATGCCTTATTTTACGTGATAACCCACCTAGTGGGGAAAAATCACCGCCGCCTCCCGGGAAAAAGTCTGGCACTACATTTACTGTACAAATGAACTTAGCAGTTGACGCGCCCAGAGTCACTAGCCAATCAATCATAAACATCGCAGTCGAAATTTCCTCGGCCTGCGCCACTTCTGACCGCCACTTTTTCAGAAGTCAATGCCACAAATTCACAATTATAACTTTTAATATATGTCTAAATATTTTCAGTACAAAAATATTCGTTATGATTACAATTGACAAATAAAATCGATATTAAAACTAGCATTAACTTGAAATTCACTTAAATTGTAAAAAAAATATCAATTCGACTGAATATTAAACTTAGTAATCATAAAAAAACTTAAAAATATTAGAAAATGTTCCCTGTTAGAGATACCGTCTCTTGATCTTATTAAGTATGTAGTTGCTACTACTGCGTAAATTATTACATTGTCTCTGCTTCCACTTCCACCTGCATTACATTAATCAACGTCGCCGCCTTTCCCACTCGTTCTGTCAGCACCGAAGTAGTGCCTACTGGCCGTTACCATCCGGGTTCGCCACTACCTCGGCCCTCGCTGCGCCGACAGTTGATGCTAACTATCGGCGCCTTTCGCGACGCGGAGGAGTCGGTGGCAGCGGTTGCGGCGGCGCGCGTCGCCGCGGCGGTAGCTCGGGCAATTAACGGGCGCGTCATTAGTCAAATGAGCGCGCGGGCCGAACATCGCCACACTCGGCGTGACGCGTAATTAAATACTGAAAAATTACCCCTTTCACGAAGAAACCGCCTGCCCCCCTCCCTCTTGCCCCCAACCTCTCCCGCGCCTTGTCCGTCGCACGCTGCGAACGAGCTCCCTCGCTGATGAGAAGAAGCGGAGGAGTAGAAAGTGATACAAGGGAAAGGAGAGGGAGGAAACAAAATGGAAAAGCGGTTAGAATAATTTAAAAAAATTTTAAAAAAAGTTGAAGTAGAGGAAGACGAAATATGAAGGATGAACGAGAAGAACTGGCAATATAAAAGTCAAAGATCTTGGAGAAGTTTTAAAAGTAGTTCGTCTTTGCACTAGAAAAGTGACACAGCAAAGACATTTTGATTCAATGTGATAGAAGCAGTTAATTTCAACACCATCTATTACTTTATAAGTATGCATTGCTTTTCTGTGATTATCTACATTCATTTTATTTTTACTAGTAAAATTCACTATTTTATTAAAATATTTCTTTATTTAAATAAAAAAATAACGATTTTGGAGAAGCCATGATTTGCTGACGATTTATTTAATTTTTAGCACTGAAAAACAATCCTGAATTTTATATTAGCCATTAGGCTGCGACTATTAATCCTACAAGAACTCATGTTTCATTTCTAATATCGTCGCCCAAAAATTATCTTCCTCGTTGGTGTGGTCCAAATGTGAAACGATGACAGCCATCCTCCGAACGCAGTCCCAACCTCCGAACAACCTCCTTGACACCGCCTCGCGAGGGACCAACTTCTCCCCAGAGAGCGTGCGAGGGGAAGAAGTGAAGAGCGAGGGGGAGATTGGTCTGAATAATTATTCAATTACGCTAGAGATATTGTCAGATTTTTATCCCGTAAACGCTTTCTTGCTCTTAGGACAAATGGATTGCAAACCGCTTGAGGAACAGTCGTTAGAATCACAAGCTTGAAGAGGTCGGGACGGAGAGGATGGGTATCAAATGTATCTGAAGGTGACGGTTTTGGTGATAGATAAGTCGGTTTGGTGAAGATGTCGGTTCGGTGACTGTTCGGTGGCGATTTGATGACGATTCGGTGAGAGTCTCCTGACAGTTCGGTGTCGGTTTGGTGATGGTTCGGTGACAGTTTGGCAACGGTTCAGTGACGACTGAGAAATCAGTGAAGGAAAAGTCCAATAACGCTTCTTATAGCATGTGGTATGTGATGTACACGAGGTAAATGAGAAGTAAGTGATGTAAATGAAGGAGTGTAGGGCTGGTGAGAAGGGTTGAGATCTTGTTGTCGACGAGGCAATAGCTGTGGCTGCAGCGGCGCAGCGCCGGGCGCAGGCAAGCTTTGGCTGCAGGGTGCGGTCGGGTCGGGCTGGGTTGGGCTGGGCTGGGCTCGGCTCTGCACGGCGAGGGGCGGTTCCACCCCATGCATATTAATGGAGGCGCCCGAGAGAACGTCTTGTGTTCCCCGCGCCCGGCGAATTTCACGCTACATTGCCTCAAAATGGCGCCATCCATCAGAGGCGGGGTGCGCGCCCCTGTCCCGTCCCGTCCCCGCCCCCACCCCTGCACGCGCGTTCGATTCAATCCACCGCTGGGCGTGAGGACGAGGGCTGGGGTGGGAATGGTGCTTGTGCGAGGGCGTTGGCGATGGTGATAGCATGGGGGAGGGGGGAGGTGATGGCGGGACTGGGAGCGGCGAGGGGATGGTGGTGGGAGAGGGGTGAGGGCAAGGTTGGGGTCTAGGAGGAGGACCGAGGGTAGGGGCGAAGGCGAGGTTGGAGGCGCGGGCGATGACTGGGAGACGTCTGGGTGGGGACGATGACGAGGGCAGGGGTGGCAGCGATGGTGAGAAAGAGAAGGAGGGGGGTGACGGTGATGATAGAGGAGGGGCTGCAAGAACTAGTATTCAGCGCAGGGTTGATAGGCGTACGTCTGCAGTTTGGGAATATGTAATTTAGATGTTTTTTCTACACTGTTCTCATCTGCTATCAGCAGATTGTACCCACTTCAGGATAAATGTATTCTGTGTGAATGAGAATGAATTGAAAGCGGTGGGCAGCTCTTTTGATGTAAAAACGATTAAACGAAATGTTATATTCATGTTCTATTCCCACGCGTCATGATGGTTGGAGGTACACTATTTCAGCTTCGAAAATTACGTGATATCTATAAAATATTAATTATTAACATTTTATATACAAGTATTTGCTTGCAATATCTTCCTATCACACGAACAGCATTATATTTCCCCTCATGATTGCAACTTGCTTGTCTTTTACCCTTCCGTGCTAGTATTACTTTCTCTTTCCTCCGTTTCTTTCTTCTCCTTATGTCGCTTCCCTTCTGTTGCTTCTGGAAGTATAGCTGCTGTAGGATTCACTTAATAGCTGCTTCTTTCTTCCTTGCTTGTGTAGTGTCTCAATTCATAAATACAATACGTACTGGCCACAAACTACGGTATGCGCACAAAATATGAAGTCATCTCCCTTACACCAACAGAAATCGTCCTATTTTGCATTCTGATAGTGAGGATTCTTGATAGTAGTTCCAGAGACCAGTGCATTATCCATCGTAGTTGCATTTAATGCGACCTTGATTTTAAATGCAATATATTTTGATTTTAAATGCAATATATTTTGATTTTAAATGCAATAGATTTAGATTTTATACGGAATAGATTTTGATTTTATACGGAATAGATTTTTATTTTATATGGAATAGATTTTGATTTTAAATGGAAGAGATTTTCATTTTGAATGGAAGAGATTTTGATTCTGAATGGAATATGTTTTGACTTTAAATGGAAAAGTTTTTAATTTTGAATGGAATAGGTTTTGATTTTGAATGGAATAGGTTTTCGATTTGGAATGGAATAGATTTTCGATTTGGAATGGAATAGATTTTCGATTTGGAATGGAATAGATTTTCGATTTGGAATGCAATAGATTTTGGATTTGGAATGCAATAGATTTTCGATTTGGAATGGAATAGATTTTCGATTTGGAATGGAATAGATTCTGATTTTTAACATACATTTCTTGTATTTCTATTAACGACGAGTTGACTTGGCAGCCGATTTCGGTAATCGGCTGTGGAGATATTGAGCCATCTTTGAGACGTATATCCACTATATTAATAGTGTGATCTTACTAGTTTTAATTATTCCACATCTTATAAAAACAATATTTAGTCGTAGGCTAATAAGATTTAAATGAAACTCACGTTTGATACTATTGTATTTCCTTGAAATCATACAATTACATCTCCGTCTAGTGAATAACGAGGCACGTATCTCCGATGTCTTGGTGCAACAACGAAATGCGCGAAAAGTCTGCTGTGAAGGAAACATGACTCCAACGGAACAAAAAACGGACGCCCGCCTCAGATTGCAAAACACTGGACGTTTCAATGGAGTCGAAGCGATCGAAGCCCGGGGTGTTCGTACGTGACCGCCGGCAAAATGGCGAGAAGGAAAGCGCTAACCATACGAGACAAAGCGGCGGCGGCCGGCAGCTGCTATCAGCGAACCTGCAGGTGACGACGCGAACCCGAGGAGCCGGGACCACCCACAAACCACGCGAAGAAACGTCCCACACTCGCCACCGAAACATCTGTTTTTCGTTCGCCGCGTGCAACGATCGAGAAATGCAAATTCCGCTCGATTCCCCACCGAAGCGGCAGCTGACCCCGACGGACGATTCGAGTTAATTCGGGGATGCGGCTGTGTTCGTACGTCCGGTGCGTGGATCAACCCCCCCTCCCCTTCCCCTCGCCGCTGAGCAAGAGTCGGGGTAATCCCCATCATCGAAGCGTTGTGCTGTTACTCCAATTCCTTTACGCGCGGAAAAACGGGGCGGACTTACCGCTTAATTGCGTCGGCGGTATTTTAAAATAATGACTCCTTTTACGTAATTCCTGGATCTCCTTACATAAGCAGAATGACTGTTATTTTCACTGCGCGTTGTTTTGGCTGCCAGTTCAAATGACAACACTTCAACATAAGCCGCGCACGCCACGGCTTTCCCGACGTATAAATTAGTATTAAATGATGCTGTGTGATGTAATTATTCCGACAATTGTCTTGGCTATCATCGCCTCTGCAATTTGCCGCCGGAGGACGGGGGAGGGCGGAAGTTGGTAATTGCGCCACTTAGCGGCGCTTCGCGACCGCCAGTCGCGCCGTCGCCCCAGCGACGAGCCAACGTCAGGTGCTCGGGTCAGGGGTCACGCCCGGAAACGCCGTGGAGTTATTATCCGACGGAAAGCAGAGCCATCTGGGACATCCGTCACGTTCGGAACGTGGAATTCGCTCGTTTCCACATCCACACGGGCACGGCGCTCGGGACAATGGAAAGTGAATGAACGTTTTTACGATGATTTTTGAAGCGAAACTTCTTATAGCGGGTTAACGACAGCGGAGGGTAAAAGCGATTTGTCATGAAAATGTGGCATGGAAAGTGCGATACGATGTGATTAGTCGTTATTCGTGTGTTAACAGACATTGCTATGAAAATTGAAGCTTCCGAAAATGCGTCGGTTTCTCAGTAAGCACTTCAATTACAGAAACTCCCAGAGAAAATTCCTTAGTTTTCGCATTTACGCAATGCTTATAGTCGTAAAAACCACCAGCAATATTTACATACCAACATCCGTTTTGTATTACCTAAAACAATTTTTAATTTCTTTGAAGTCTTTGGCTCTCTGATTTTAGAAATCCTGATTAGTAAGACATTTCTATACCCACATATGACTTATAGTAAACCGGGTCAATATTATTCTTATCTAATGTTAATCCAGAGAAAAAGTAGAATTTCTTTGAACACCATGCCAAGGATCAAGTCTCAAAGATATGACTGACTTACTGCCATATTAATCTAACAATTTTGACTTAAAAAATACGTATTTTTCTGGAACAAAAATAATTTACAGAATCTGTATTATTTTTTGTAATGAATATTAATTATTTATTCACATTTCTTCACAATACATAAGAGGACGGGGAAGCTCAAGATGTCTCGAAAATTTCATGCTCTCAAGAAATGTCCATGGGGAACTTCAAACAATTTCAATAAGTTTTCGTGCACAATTCAGTCCGAGATTGTAGATAAAATCCATTAATAAGTTTCATTGATTCAGATGGTAAGTTCTTCAGGTGGCCTTAGAAATTTTATTTTTCATTTGAACGTTCTGAATCGCTATCATTTTCAACAATCCTTTTTGTACGTGTTTCTCTTTTGGTACAGAGGAACAATCGCGAGCACGATTCAACGCTTATCAAACAGAGCGGTGCATGCGGTAGGTCCCATAATTTCCTGCTTCATGATCCTCACAGACGTACAAAGGCGGGCGCCGAGAGCTAAGATTGGCTTCGCTTGGCGGACGCGCCGCGCCGGCTAGCTGCCGCGCTGCCTCACGGCCTGTCGCGGCTACAGGGGCGTCATAATGGAACACTAGACCGTGGCGC
>BOPP01000091.1:4336445-4373789 GCA_017312745.1 Gryllus bimaculatus
GGGGGAGTGGTGGAGGGAGCGGGGGAGTGGTGGAGGCAAAGAGGGAGTGGTGGAGGCAGCGGGGGAGAGGGTGAAGGAGTTGGAGTGATGGAGAAGTGTGCTGCAGTTGAGCGGGGGGGAGAGTCTGGAGGCGGTGTGCGAGAGCTCTGTTCTTAAGCGCAAACGATGCGGAGCGCTCCTTAGTCGCGGGGACCTAATGGCGTCGTAGTCGCTTGTTCTCTCGGAGCCAACACACAATTGGATTAGGCGGCGTCGTTGGCCTGCAAATGGAGCGCGAGATGGGCCTGGGAGCCACTCGTAATGATAATGAGACTTCCAACGATGATTGGAAAGCATGGGTGGAATACGCAATGCTAAGGAAAGTGTGATTCACCGTGAAACTAATAATTATAATACTCCTAGAAAAACGTTTCGTGGAGGATATTGGACCGTGTAACATAGTAACAAGCTTCATCGACTTAACTAGACTTACGCGGACATTGAAAATTCAAGTTTTGAATGAAGGGAAGCAGTCTTTAATTCCTCACTGAGCATTACACCTTGATTTTAATGCTAATAATGACTAACAGGAATTGCATCGGCTTTAATACTGGTCAACCTTAAGGAAGTAGTTGGTCAAAGCGTGAGAGGTAATTCTCATAAAAGCTTCTGTTCATAACTGTGCAACCTATTATTCACGACAATGTGTGGGATTTGATGTAGTTTAAGGTTTTAAATCGACATATGTAAATAAATCTCGAATCTAAAATATTAACTTCTGTAAGTCCCGTAAGTTAAACCATTCTTCAAAAACGTCATGTTACTAAACTTCGTGGAAAACAACTTGACGTGTTTGTCTGCTCTACTGATCAAGCAGCTTGCTAATAGTTTCTCGTATAACTTATGTCGCGGCTGCTCTTTCAGACCCACCTGCGCCGTTTTCGTGTCACTGCCTTATACGGCCGCACTCCCACGAAACGCCTCCTCGCATATACGGTGACAAGGTTTTTTTTTCTGCGACGAAATTGGAGCGTTATTTCGCGACCGCAGGCCAATAACTCGCGTGCACCCCTTGCGGTCGCCGCTGAAGACTCGCTGACGCAGTGTCGGCCGCGTTGACGAAAAACGGACCAAAATATCCTTTTCGTAGAAACACGGGATTGCACCATGGTTGTTTGCCTGCTGTTGTGGCATGGTGGGTCCTTTCAACTCCATGTAACCTCTAAATTCCGTTTTTGGCTCCCTCTTCCTTTTATTTCTTTCTTTTCAACTCTACGGAAATGTTTGCACTAAATTGAAACAACCAATGCTATCCGTCATCGATAACATCGAATGTGGCATGAAGCGCTAAAAGAGAGGTTTTGCACAACATTTACGATTACGTTTAGAAGCTGCTGGCATGTGGTAGCAACAGTTGTTTATATTCCGATTAAAATGTAATGCGAATTTTGTTCACAAGATGTGATTATCCCACTGGGAACTTCAATATCTAAACCTATGTTATAAGGAGGCTCCTGATTGGATAACCACGACCCAGTTGATCTCTGTTAATTTGCCCAACGTTGAATTGCCTTTATTTTACTTGCAAGTTTGGCGTCTCTCCGACTTCTTTTGTAGAGCGATGCGCTTCTAAGGGGGAACTGCAGAATGATGCAATTATTTCCCTTCGAAGTCGAAGAGGATGTGTGTGAAGAAGTGGAATGGATAATTTATTATTTTATTATGGACGGATTGGAAAACGCAAACATCAGGAGAATAGAAAGCAATATGGAGTAAAGAAACATTTATATAGTAAAAAGCTATGGGTTTCCACTATGGGTTGCAAATATTGTAGTAAATAAACTAATGTTTAATGAAACTTCTAAATAGCCATCGCAGTATTTTAATGTAGAAGAACCAAGTTTTGAAATCTTCATCAACAGAAAGACACAAGCACAGATTCGACCTGATGAATGACACCTCTGTAATCACCTCTTTACAGGCGTCATGTAACAAAGAAAATATAAATTACAATGACAGGCAGCAGGCGTGCACTAAGTTGAAACTTGAACTGAAATAATAAGGAAGGGAGATTCGGGAAGAAGACTCCAGAAACAGCATGTACTGTCGCAGCAACCGACGGCCACTGGAGGCAACCGGGGACGTGAGGGGCACCCCGGGGCTCTCCTTTCATATGTGGGTACACTGTGGATCCCCGTGGAATTAATGGTGGGAAACGATTACTTGTGGCAGTTTTTTTGGGGGGGTTTACAGTTTCCTCTACCATCAACAACACCACTGATATAACATTTATATCTTCACAATTACATATCCTTCAAGTCATCCACACCGGGTGGTGGCAGAATTTTCGACACTAGCTAGTCAGCTAGGTCGAATTAAGTCGTTGTCTGAAGGAGAATTCTATCGGCCAGCTACTCTGATCGGTTATTTTCCATGGTTTCTCCAACCAGGATACAAGGCAAATGCCAGGCCTGTACCCTAACATGTGCCCATGGACCATGCGCGATCTTTCCTTTTTTGCCCTATCCTCACACTTTACTTACATTTACTAACACTTACATGCACTTGACTACCACAAATGAGGTGGGGACCAGTCGGGAGTTTAGAGTTTGTCCTGGTCTGGGGCGATCCCCGGGTGGTGGGAGATACCTGGTTTGAGAAAATCCCAAACCATCTCCCGAGAAAAAGCAAAGCAGCAGTTTGCACGCGCTGAATTTATTTAAAGAGCGCCAAGCGCATGTCTTATCTGTTATCTGGTAACCGGCGTTGAGCATCTCCGGGGTGAGCACCCTGGGTCGAAGGATTGCATTTGGCTTACAGACTACAAGTAATACATAGGCTATATTTCTTTGTGTTACCATCCGACAAAATGGCGGGGACACGTTTATTATGAATGAATTGTCTCTCACATACAATTATGTGTTGAGATGTCATCTGGCTGATAATAATTCGCAAGATAATTGTTCCTAAAGCGCCCTTCCCTTGGGATTATTTTAAAAGGGCGTAACATAGGGGTCGCCCCGTGCAATGGGCCATTGCCACTCATTGCAATAAAGACGACTGAGTTTAGCCAGCATTGTCGCAGCATTGTCTCAGCAGCGACTCTGCTCGCGAGGTCATGGGATTTGAGTCCCGACGGTGGCGTATTTTCGTCACACACTATATAGGCTAGCTAGTTGAAATTCAGCCTTTGCTGGAGGAAAATTCTATGATCTCTGTGATCTTACCATCACCTCTCGGAGGTATCTCCACCACCTCGTGGGATCAAGTACTCACTACACCAACGGGACTAGTGTCCGTGGAACAATTGTCGTGCTCGGTCACATCACTCAATGGATCAACCAATCGAAATAAAGAATAAAACATTGAACAATATTATACTTTACATACACACATTATGCATTATACATTATAAAATCCTTTTTTTGGAAAAAAGAAGTCTGTTGTCCGCCTTTTGAAACCGCCAAGCCACCGTGTGACGTTTGATGTGGCCGTCGCTCCGGCTAACTGCCTGCCACCGCCGCCGCCGCCGATGCCGCTGTGCCGCGCCGTCAAGATTTGAATAACGCGGAGTGACATTTCGGGACCCTTCCGCGGCCGCGCGGCGCCCAGGTGCGCGTTCATAAATATTAATTGAGAGCGTTTACGAAGCCCGCGCGCCACTACGCGAGGGCTAATGAGACCTAGTTTCCTAATACTGACGGCAGACCCTCGTATTAAGACATTAGGAAAGTTCCCCGACTGACACTTCGTTATTTAACGCGACCGCCGTTGCCATTTAAATTAAAATTTTGCTGCCGACCTGTTTTAAGAGCATAGGTTAGATTGGTAGTCCTGGAAGCGCCTCGAGTTGGGCAATGCGAGCTGGAGTCGTGTTGAGGATGAGGACGGGTGAGGATGGTGTTAATTGTTAGAGAAAGTGTACAGAGGCCAACGGATGAATTCCTTTTGTGAATTCGCTACGCTTCCCGAGAGAGGCAGTTTATGATGAGAGTAATGTCATAAACTTAATAATTACAATGTAATTTCTCTTTCAGGCTGCATATTTTCACGAAGCTTATAAAAATACTGCGGAAGCCACTGGTTGTGATTAACCTATTTTTTTGTATTTGAGCGGTTTAAAGCATCACATCTCTACTAGTTATTAATTTGATTTTATCCACCTAATTTTTTGGATGAGAAGGAGTACCTTATTTATTTGTTATAAAAGATGAAAATGGAACCTGATTTATAATCTTAGGCTGATAATCATAGGCTTATAAGGCTTATAATCTTAGGCTGATTTATAATCTTAGGCTGATTTTTCTGGACAGATCACCATAGTGGTTGTCTTCCACTGGATGGTTGATACCATAAGTGAACATCAAGAGAAATGAAACGAGATGAATAACTGTGGATGGGACGATATGTCCGTGGTACAAGGAACGAACTACATTGTGAAAACATCCATGCATTTCGCGTGATTTAAAACCAAAGCCATCGGATCTACGCACGTCAATGCTCATTCAAGCCCCACAGCGTTTAAGACCGATACATATTTTAGAATCTTCACAATATTAAAAAAAATGAACGTACTTGTAGTCATGAAATTTTCGGGTTCAAACTATACTCCATTAGTTTTTATAACCCAAATATAGTTTCATTTTTGCCCAAAGTACAACGTTGTCAGTAAATTAACTTGTGGCGTGAAATTAATAGAGTGAGATCCAATATATTGTAATCGGGTGCCGTGAGACTGGCCATGTGTCCGTTCATTACCCTTGATTAGGTATCTTCTAATTCACTATTTGAGCTAGTGATATCATAAGGGGCGTCTTTCCTTTGGATTCTGACAGATTATTCTTCAAAAAATCTCAAAAATGTTTGTTTTTGGGTTCAAGACACCTCCATAAATGATCAATAAAACTCTATATTCCTCTTGACAAGACAAATTGATGAAATATTGGAAGAAAACTTTTTCTTTTCTTTTTTTTGTGGGGGGGGGGGGAGTTCTTCAATTCACATACCTACTCTGGTGATATGCGGTGAATTACTATACTGCTTCTCCGGAATAAAACAACTTATTTCGTCACATTATTACGTATACATATTTCGTCGTATTTTGATACGACTTATTTCATCAAATTATTTTTTCATATAACATTCTATGACTGATGATAAACGAGCCAGAAATGAATGAAATGGACGTTATTTTTTTAAATTAATTAGACATTTGTATAGCACAAATATTTTTTTAATTCTAAAATACACACAGCAGGTGTCACGCTAAGCTGGTAGACACATCTTTTACAAATAAACAATCCAGAATTACTTTTCGGTAAATTTCGGAGGGCTGTCATTTTCCTAATGTACACGGAAATTTGAAAAGTCGGGCCAGAAAATCAGATAAACGGATTTTTCGAGTTATGATGTTCTTTGGTTCACTCCTCTCAACGCCATATTTGAAGCAGTTGTGATTACAAAAAGATTATATAGAGATGAAGTAGCTCTGAAGTGGCCATCTTCTTTTTACAGTAGTATTTTCGTCACCTTCCGTATAACCTTCCTCACTCCATCTTTCTTTCGTCGTTAGTCAGATACTTAATTCCATAATTAAGGTACCCATTACAATAAGAATTATGTTAGGAGCTTCAAGTACAAAGAAATACTAAACACGTCCATCTAGCTACCGACCATGTGTTACGCTGTATTCTTTTTCCTTCCGGTCTTCGTCGTCATCCGGTCTTTAGAAAAGTTCTTGTAAGAATTTCTTCTGATTCACGATCTCATTTTCCCCATGTTCTTGTTTTCCTGCCTGCTCTTTGTTCCTCACGGAGTAATGACCTAGCGTTAAGCAGCTTAAACTGAACCATACCTTGTGACATTACATTGAAATGTGAAACATGCTTTCATTTACGTGAATTCATCAAACATTTACAGATTATATTTTTATAGAGTACTCTCTAAAAATAAATTTTAATTATTGAGAACTATTATCAGTAATATTTAATTTAAAAAAATAGTCATGCTTATTTAAACATAAAATTCCCTTAAAGAGATAACATTGTGCATTTAACATCTACAATGCTGCTAAAGGAAATTTCCGGTGAAAAAGTTTTGGAAAGTGTCGTTTAAGCGTGTCAGAAAAAATAGGAAATTGGAAGCTCTTTTCACAAAAATCTTTTGAATTTTGGTGAAACTTCATTGGAAATCATTTCAAGCACTTCGACTGACAAATGTATACCAATTATTGGCTAATGTAAATATTAACGGCGTGAGAGGTATTTAAGAACATACTACTGTGCCAACTTTATAAGTCTATTTCATTATATTCTTACATGAACTTTAAAGAAACAATTCATACCCACTTTTGAGAAAACGTGCAATATTTTATATGGTATTCCTGTTAAGTACCCATAGTAAAAGAATGTTTTTCAAAATCTTAGAGATCACGCGGGGGAAATTCATTTTGAGAATCGAACGTATGAACGTTTTGAAAAAAAACAAGTTTATCGTTGTCAAGGACCCACGAGTCGTAAAACCAACTATATAACGTATTAGAATAAGTAATTTGCTACGTATTGGAAGACGATTTAACCACTTTTTTTGTATCAGGCTCCCACAACACGAGTTTTCACGCCAAAAATAGATAAAATAAAATTGAATTGAATTGAATTGAAAACGGAACACATCAATCGTATTAGTAATATTGTTTATCTTTCTTACAAATGCATTGCAATGACTGTGATGTTTACCAAATGCTATCTTATAAATAGAGTTCATTTCTTTAATAGGTTAATTACGATATTTAATTTTTCAAATATCGCGCAATAATAAGAGGAGCATTCGCTGCAGCATTCCACAAGTTACAAATTGTCAATTAGAATCAATTCAAATTAATAACTGGAGAGCATGCTAGGCACAATTTTTATCTTATCAAGATTGAGATACCATGTAGCTATTATAAAATATTCATTACTTCCTTTGCATGGTGCAAGTTCTATAACAGTCTCTTAATATTTTTTCCCCTAAACTTACAATCATTGAGTATGTTTTATCCCTCAACATCAAAACATCAATAATATATTGTAACTCGACACGTTAAACAAAACTGTAATTATCTTCTAAAAAAGCAACATTTTTTAAAGCCGAGAGTATGAATATAAATTCAGAAATGTGTCAAACTTTTTCAATCACCAAAATCTTTATTGATTTTTGATACTTTTTCAGACAAGTTTCCAAACCTCTGAAATTCTTGTGTCCTTGTACGCGACATTTTAATACTTTCAAAAAATATCAATTTAATTCTTACAAATTTGGTAAAGAATAATGTGAAAGTTATATAACTAAATATTTTTTAAATGAATTTCAGAGATTAAATTTCTTATCATTTGTTAAAAACAACCAAAAATCTGCAAGATAAATAGAATCCTTTGCTGTCATTTAATGTGATTGGTGGTTTATACCGTAACACTATAGCGCCTCTCATGTGCCAATCGTTTTCATATTTTGGCCACATATTAGAGGCGTGTCACTGATATTTAATTTTGAAGTTGGAAAATGAGAAGCGATTAAAGACTTGATAGGTTATTTTGAAAAATATATTCTCCAAATGAACAAAATTTCATTTTGTTCGATACAAATTGCTTGAAATTGAAATATTGAAAATATTTCGGTGATTTTTTACCTTTTGTAAAAATAATTAATTTTGATGCAAGAATATTTTAGTAGAAAGGGGAGAAATAAAATATTCAGATATTGTAGATTCAGATATTGGAATGTAGTAATAACTTGCTTCGAATAACACATTGCCTACCGAAATAAATAAGAACGTTTCCTAATAAGATTACCTAACTTTTGATCTGGACCTGAGGAAGAACAGTTTGGAGGATGCTAGAAATTATCAATCGGTTGACGTGGCAAAGATATCTATAGCAAGTACGGGAAAGTGGGAAATAGTATACCATTATTTTTTACTCGCTTTTGAATTCACAAGAAACTATTTTTATTAAGATACAAAGCAATTCGAAGCTACGAATAAACATCAATCTCGAGAGGAAAAAAAAACTGTAGGTCAAGGAAGCCTTCATTTTAAATCTTGATCAAATATTTGATATTCTCAATAGTAAATACGAAATTGTTCCGCACTCTAACCTTGGATGCTCTTGCGAAGCCAGAACTTCTTGAATGAATACTGACATTAATTTTTTGTTTCAAATTTATGAATTTACTTGTTTTCATTTACGAAAAGAGAGAAAAGATAGGCTCTATTGGTTCATATCATAATAGCTTACTAGATTTTACTGAATATAATAAACTAATGAAAAAGCTCAGAAACTGGAAAATAAAGAACTTTTGTTTGAGTTATGTTTTTACTCTAAAGTAGAGAGATTATGCTATTATTTTTCAACCCATTCCGCTCTTAAATAAAATAGGTTTGGTCTGTTCCATCTTTGATCAAAATTACTCCTAAATATTTAAATTATTTTACAATTTTAGTCTTAGAATCTGGTAAGATTAAGTATTACCATTCTACTAAATTCTGAGTGTAAAATTTTATTTTCATTCCTCACTTTTTAAATTTCTCAACGTCTTCACGTCATATACGGTTGCGACTTTGACAAAAACAACGTGATCATGTGCGCATCATATGTGTGAATTTTTTTCCTACTCTAAATTTCTATTTTACTGCACTTCTTTGTCCAATGACTCAAGGCTGATGAAAATGTATGCTTTAAATAGCGTTAAGGAGAGTCTTTGTCCATCTCGAGACGCCTTGTTCATTTTAAGAGGCTCTCGCAGCCCTCCTTGAGTAATCTGGCTAGTAGTTCCATCGAAAGAAACGTTCGGTTTAATTTCTTTACAAAATGTTCTCATATTAATAAACTACGAGCCAACGCCATGTCCAACTGTGCATGCTGTGGGTACCTTAAGTTAAGTGTGAGCATTTATTGGTATTTGCATGTGTTTCTGGAATCTGGCGGATTTTAGCAGTTTTTTGAATGCGTTTGCGGGCGTTTGTGGGCGTTTGCGGGCCTTTGTGGGCGTTTGTGGGCAATTGCGGGTAATTGCGAGTAATTGAGGGTAATTGCGGGTAATTGCGAGTAATTGCGGCGATAGTGGGCGTTTGCGGGCGTTTGGGGGCGTTTGGGGGCGATTGTGGGCGATGAGGGCGATTGAGGGCGATTGTGGGCGATTGAGGGCGATTGAGGGCGATTGAGGGCGATTGAGGGCGATTGAGGGCGATTGAGGGCGATTGAGAGCGAACATGGGCGAATGAGGGCATATGCGAGCGTTTGCGGCTGTTCCTTGTGCGAAGCAAAACCTACCCCCGTCGCCCCAGGGAGAGCGGTCGCCAACCAAGACGTCCTGCGTAGCGCCTCTGGCGAAGGGGCAGGCGCAAGAAATCTATTAAGCGCCCATTAGCGCTGCCCACGCAAAAACGCACGCTCAGGCGCCGGCCAGCTGCGAGCTCCGCCGCCGGAAGCGATTTTCCGCGCGCTTCCGCCCGCCGTTCCGCCCCCGCCCCCGCCCTCGCACCATACGCACGCGCGCCCCCGAGCGGTCGCTGTCCAGCAGTAGAGAGGAAGGCAATCGTTCTGCGCTCAGGCTCCCAGCGCCAGCGGTCGGCAATGTTTTACGTCATGCAAACCACTAAATTCACAATTAAAATGTTGAGGGACAGTAACGTAAAGAAATTTTCATTGTTTCAATATTAATAATTTTTTTTTAAATTTGCGTTAATTATAATGTTATTTTAATATACTATTTAAATCTCAATTTAAATTTTTATGTACCCGTAACATAACATGTAGAAGAACATATGAAGGGATTACCGGTAACGTTTCATTGTTTCAACTCTAATACTTTAATTTACGGTCAATGTTCGTAAATTATTTTAATAAATGAAAATTATAGCTGTATCTATTTAATTATTTATTAACTTGATGCAATGTGGTTATGGTAAAATTCTGTTACAGATGTACTTGGGCGTGTGGAACGTGCTTAACATTATGGCACGCTTCTATAATCGGTTTCATCCGTTAACATAGGACTGAGACTGTAAATAAGGAGATAATATGAGACAATTTGAAAGATATCCAGCTATCATATAAAGTTTCTGCGCAATCCAGACGCGCACATCGTTTTTGAAGTAGATGGTTTTCATGACACAAGTATTTTTTAACAAATTAATTCCCAAATATACTGTTTTCGTTGTTAAACATACAAAATTAAAAATAAAACATTTTTTCCCTAAACAGTTTATTACATACGCCCAGCGAAATGAAATGTCTGCATTTGTTTGTGGACCATTAAAATTACAACACGAACGACCGGTTGCCGACCAATATTTCAGGTCACATATAGGACTGTCCATTACCACACATGTCGAGAGCTTAGAGCTTTTTTCTGGTTGAGGAAGCACTCCGTAAGAGAGATATCTGGAGAGGGGAAATACCACACAAACCGTCGTGTGCGTCGTCTGGGGATCTCACCATCCAGTAAAAGGGGAGTATCGCCATCTCCTCGGCTTAAACATTCACTATACTAACTGGAAATGACCTTAGCAGTTGATGTGGCCGGAAACACAAATAAATCATTCAATCATGTAAGACAATGCATTTAATAAAGTGTTTCTGACTGCTAGCTTTTTTTTGTTCTTCCTTTTCTTGTTTACATTTTCGGAGATGTCCCATCAAGCTTGCATAGATGGGAAACTGCACTGGGAAACGAAATACCGTTAAAGTATGGGGAGTGAAAGGCTGAAGCTAAGCTCCCGTCCCGCATAAAACGTACAACGATTCGCCATGACAATGGATTGCTTGATCTTCTCATGTCATCTAAGAATTCACTCTAAATTTATTTATATGGTCGTCCCATCAATACACATCAATCCTCTTGATCATCTTATCTTCTCTTGATAATGACCATCCACTCTTCTTGATCATCCATTCTTCCTCACGTAAAAGGCACAGGCGAATCGTCACTGTGATAATGTGTGCCCATATATGTGATGGGTTTAAATGCACCAGCCCTCTTTATTTCCTACGTTTAGAAATAAATCGAGTACTGCTCACATGTTTTCCCAGTAACGATTTGGACCCAAAAGTTGGACCAAATGCACCATTAACTTACTTTTTGATGTCTCGCTTCATTTTAATTTATGAATAATTTAGATAATGTTTTCAAAGTAAAAATATTTAATGCTTCTCGCAAAATTATCGCTGAAAACATTTTATCAAAAAGATTGGAGTTGCTTCTGAGAAAATTTTGAACAAGCTATCAACGCTTCACGAACTAAAAATGAGAAATTCACTGACCGTAGGCAAGTGCGAGATTTATTGCACAGTTACTGGAATAGGTAGAGACTGAACGTCACTCGGATGGACGAACAGGAAATACAATTTTAAAAACCAATTTTTCATGCTTAACTTCCAAAACGTTTTAAACCCTGAAGAAAAAGAAAAAAAAAACATTCTTGACAAACTCCGAGCTTCTCATACTGCTCCTTACAAACGGCAAAGCAAAAAGAGTTCCGAACGTTCCGAACTCTCACTGGACGCGACGTGGAGTTTCGCGCAGATAGGATAATTGGATTTCTTTAAAACTCACTAAATAACGCAGCGCCGCGGCAAGGCCCTCGTCCGGTAATGAGCTCGGGGTCAAAGGTAAGGGCGCCGTTTCGCAGGGCCGAGTGTGTTGGGGCCCCGCGTTCGTTTCGCGTGCACTCCAATTTCAACGCTCCTCCGCGCAGAGTTATTACCCGGCGCGGTCCCGGGGCGCGCCCTAATCACCATGAAAGTCCCGCGCCCAGAGGGGGCGGCCCCGGCCCCCGCCCCCGCCCCCGCCCCCGCGCGCGCTCTCACGGCCTGTGTCACCGCGCGTCCACGCCGCACCTTGGTGACCTCCCACGGAACTCGTGTTTGCCACGGCTCGTAAATGTTTAAATTTATTTTTAGAAGGTTTACGTAATAATGGGTATAAAATAACTAATAAAACTATAAATATGGATTACTTATATTGTATTTTTTTCCCTTCTGGAGCTTTTTTCTAGCTTCGGAGTTTGCCTATTTCGGTTATTCGCCCCGGATACCCACTATGTTCTTCAAGGTGACACATTTCACTAGACAGATGTGCGGTTCCTCGGTCTGTGGTCAGCACACACACTGGGCCTTCCTCGACAATACACACATACATGAAAGACAAGGGACTAACAACCATGCCTAAGGCGGGACTCGAGCCTTTGACCCTTAGGACCGTGGTTCTGAGTCAGTCACACGCTCTACCCACGTCGGCCATCCAAGTCTGCTTACAAAACCATAAATATATATTATTTATATTGTCTAACTATAGAATAATTATTAAATGAAGATGATGGGAGCTTGTCGTAGATTTATAAGGACAGGGAATTAAGTCGAAGCCAAAGTCATTCTCTCGTTTCCTATCTCATTTGCTTATTGCCGTCCCTACAGCATATACGTCGTTTTCTCAGCGTCGTTTTCTGTACTCCTGTTCCATCAACAATTTTCTTTCTGCTTTCCGCGTGTTCTCTCATTTCCACAGACTTGCATCGCCCGCCCTCAACATATTTCTCCATTACTCTGCTCTCATATGATAAAACTTCCTCGAACACTCCAGTTATGTCTATACCATTGTCTCCTCTGTTTCGTTCAACGGTCTTGATTACCCTGGTCCGAACGGTCAAGAGACACTCACTGTAGAACCGGCTGGTTGTGTCGACTTCTCGCAATTGAATCCGTTTCACTTTGCTGTCCTCTCTCGATCAAATTCGTTGTTTTTATGCAATTTATATTTACATTTTCGTCAATTTACAGAAGAGTACTTCGCAATTTTATAGAAATGTGAGTGGAGAAATTAACATGCTAATTCATCTTTGCTACTGAAAACACATTCAGAAAAATTGAACAGGAAAAACACAGTTATGTTAGAACATATTTTAACTAAGTTAGTAATTCGCAGTCTATTGACTTTAACCTTTTCCCTGTTGTATTTTTTGAAGAATAGTGAGGTCATAGTCGCTTGCATCTTATCAAAACGTCTGATCCATATGTTCTTATTAACTTGATGCCTGATTTATAATTATTTTACTGGAGAGAGTGATTTTTAATTAGCCACCACTTGACGTCTATGTAGCAAAATCCGGATAACAAGTTATTTGTTGATTGATATCAATGATAATGATAATAATTGGACTTCACTTGATCTGCTAACGTTGTTTGGTTATATGAAAATAAGACTTGGTACGCATTAATATCGTTTAATCATCCACAAAATTTGAACATCTGTTTTGACATATTAAATTTTTTAAAATAAATAACGAATGATGTAAATAAGTCTAACTTCACCAAAATAACGACTAACTTTATATACGCATTGTTTAAGTTTTATGTAATTTGTGTATTTAAATCAGATTCTTATCTAAATAAGGTATTTAAATTATGTACAAAAAATATTCATTAGGTAAACTAATAGTTAACTTATACTTTTGGAAGAATAAGTTACCAATCAATAGCAGATGAAAATTAAGGCGCTGTATAAACCACAATGAACCCTTATTAAACGCCCTATTGACAAAAACCAAAGTAATTTACTTGCGTTCGCATCCTCATAAACTCCAAAACTCAACGGACAGCGCCCTTTTGCTGCGAAGAAGGCTTATTTTTACCGGCGAGAGCGCGGTCACCGCTAAGCTCCCCTGGCTCGTGGCCGTGAGGTGGCTGGATTTCCCGGGAGGCGACCGCCGGTCGTGATCACAGGCGGCGATTTCGGATCGATAGTAATCGAGGCGGGGCGGCGCGAAGGTCCTGCGAACAGTTGCCGCCCGCTCCGCCGCCCAATTTCCTGTGATGTCGGCCGCCGCGTAGCGGACGCCGCCGCCGCCGCGTAGCGGACGCCGCCGCCGCCGCAGTGCCCCAAAATGCGAATCCCAAAGGTCGTTGACTCGACTCCCGACGTGTGCCCCACTTATTACTTAAGTTCATTTAAGCCTTTTTGCGGTCCGTGCACTTCTGTTTTCTTCGTCGTGTGGTCCTGTGTCCTGCATCATGGGAATTTCACTGTTTCTGGATCTGGTCCTTTGTCCAGTGGGCAGGGTCTTATTTTAAACTCTGTGTTATTTGACTCTGGTAGATGGCACCGGTTACCAATGCAACTAATTCTCTTCAAGAGAAATTAGGCAGTCGACAGAATTGGCATATTTTTTGTTGTTTGAAATTAGTTTGTTTTCGAGGCCGCAGTTCTACGCATTTGAGGAAGTATGATGCCGTCGAGAAGTAATCGTTCGAAATTGTCGCACTGTGAACGGAGTGAATCAGCTAACAATTCTGAATGTGAAAAATCTTCAAGAAGTTAAGAATTTGAAAACGTTTTCGCGAGTGATTCTGAAGGATACAAAGAAAGTAGCATTAGTGATGTCTGGAACCCCACTGATACAATGCGATCTATTGGAGATTGGGTGAAGCTCCCCGCACCTAAAATTAACTTACATAGTTGTGTATTATGAATTAAGCAAATAAGTTAAAATGTATTTTTCTGTAATAATAAAAAAATGTTTGGAACTTAAGTACAGTAACCTACGCTGCGACGCACCACACCGATGCAACTAGATGGATGGGGGGATAAAGGATTTGCAAGGAGGAAAAGATGCGTCCCACCATGCGAGACAAAGAACCGCAAAGGGAAGCAGGCCGGCAGAAAGAGAGCACGCGAAAGGCCTCTGTGTATTTAGAGCTGCGCAGGGCGATGTCACGTTCCCGGAGACGAGAAACAGGGATTAGCAAACTTAATGAGAAACTTGCGGATTGGGCCCACCAACTGCGTTGGGACTTCATAAAGTGGCATTTATTTATAAATATATTTTTGGTTTGCTTATTTCTTTAAATAAACACAGTTTAAAAGCGTGCGCGCCAAATAAAATAAAAGTGGAATATGTATATTTGAATTTTAAAAAAATCATCCACATTTCGTTCGTTGTGCTACCATTGTCAACAAGATCTAGCATGGCAACATTGGAAAGAAACAAAGTAAAGAAAAACATTCAATAATGATTTTTTTAAATGTTTAGTTAGTTGATTCCTAACTTCTTCTACTCAATGAAATAGTTTTTTAAAAATTTTGTTTCATATATTTATTATTTGCATTTTAGTATCACATTTTTTGCAGACTTTTGATTCCAGACGTACAGTTTAAACAACTGAAATGGTTAAATAGTTTAATATATATTTTTGTAAAATATAATATGCAGTAAAACTTGCCCAATGCAGAATATCAAGGGACTAGTATTTTTTCCTGCATCAGACAAGTTTTCGCATTATGCAATGGAAAATTGTAGAATTTACATTTAACAGGACCGCAATTTATGTTCACATTAGACAGATTTCCGCATTATACACATTCCACATTGAGCAAATTTTCCTGTATTAAGAAATATAATTTAAGAAAACAAATTATTTCGAAATATTTAGAAGTAATTTTTAATTACTCGGACTGAAATTTGCCACGTTTTCGTGCGTTCCCCATAACTACAGAGTGCGACGCCGCGTGGAAGTATCTACATCCCCTCGCGGCGAGTACCAAGCGAGCTGTGAGCACGTGCGTGTTCTGTTGGACAGCCAAGACAGATGCGGTGCGGCGCTGCTGCCAGAGCAAAATGATACTAGCTATGGACATAAATACAAAGCACGTCCAGCTAGTACGTTTTCCCACGCGACGTCAACAAAAAGAAAACACAATCTTACAAAAGAAATTTATTGTTGTACGTACAGCACATGTTTCGCTATTTTCTCATAACCGTCATCAGAATTGATACATTTGAAATACCGTAGGATTAACACTTGTGCCCTTGTGTCGTAGAAGTCTTCGGCTGAGATAGGTATCAGTGATTGACAGCCACCTGCTCTTCTTGGTCACTGTCACACGTGTACTGCTGACCAGACAGGAATTTCTTCCGGTGAAAGAACAAATGGAGATCACTGGGAGTGAGATTTGGAATGTAGGGAGGATGGTCATGCGGTCGGCCACGCACGGATCAGACCACTATCGTAAGTTTACTAGAAATCGTGATATAAGTGAATTACCAACAATAATAATTGAAAGAATGCAATATATAGGAGTGACTATACCCCTCATGTTAATTAAAGCAAAATTTTATATGGTGTTTCCACTAGAAAATAATATAAAATACATTATAAGTAACTGTTAATTCAATTACTTATCTCTGAGATTCCAGATTTGATTACAAAATGTATATTAACCATGATAATTTTATAATGTGTTAATGAACAAAAATAGAATTTCAGGGGTATCTGAGCCCCTATCTATCACATGCTTAATTGACTACATTTCTGACCCCTTATCTCAAAAACTACTTAGAAATTTGAAATTTTTAAGTATATTCTATAGGCCTTACTATTTTTTATTATACATACTTAAGCAGAATTATATGAATAGTATATTCTAAAAATGTTATACAGAATTTTTTAAAAAATGACACGTATTAATCCAATTAGAACAATGTACAATCTAACTCATTATTTTGATTAAGTATCTGTCATGTTCACATAAAGCTATCCTGAAAATTTCACCTTCTTAACTTAAGTAGTTTCTGAGAAAATGGGTCATAGCGTCATTTTTCCGTGAAACAAGGTATACTTCCCTAGAAAACCATACTTGAAATCTCACGAACACAGAGAACAGATGTAAACAAACCGATGTTGTTTGTACAATTGTACAATTGTGACAGTTTTCCAGACGTCAAGAACAGAACACCTTCTAAGAGCCTACATATGTCACAGTCATCTAGATAATTATAATAATAAACGAATAAACGAAGAATCCAGAGAGTCATAACAAATGTGACCGCCCCCTGCTACAGAGAGAGGTTCAAATGTTTAAAAAACCCACTTATATATCGAATACTACACTAAAAGTCAGATTACTGTGTATAGGAACATTTAAATAAGCCTATGTCTAAATAAGCTTAAGTTTTAAAAATATCAACATATTATTATTTTTATGTCTAACTCTTCTGTGTCTGCGTACTTTTTGTCGATTTTGAATGAAAAATAGGTTTCGATGGTAATACGCTAATTGATTTTGCAGAACTGTAGTTCAATTACTTTTCGAAAATTGATCAATCTCTTAATAGAATCAGAACAAAATGTATGTAATGCTTGATTTGCATAATCTCTTCCATCCGAAGAAAAATGTGTTTGAGTTCTGGTCCCAGTTTCTTTTTCACATTATAAAGTGTGGATGAGAATGAGGTTGCAAGCAAAAATAAATGACTTGGATAATTAATACACATTATTCACTACATAAAAGATAAAAGCGTGGAAGCCGCCATGAAATAAATTGACTTATAACGTTGTATGTATATTTACGAGGTAAAGCTTTTGAAATGGCCAATTGCCCGATTAGTTCATAGAAAAACAAAACCTCGAAAGATTAGCTTTTAGTAGAAGTAATTTCAAATAAATATTTCCACTTTTATGTTCGTTTAAACATCTTTCATCAACGAGGAGCTACACATTTATTACCAACTTCATTTTACAAGTTCTGTAATGTTTAATTCTTCAGTTTGAAAAATAACCGCAACAATTTTAAATTAACTAATAGTTCTTAAAATGTATTTGACAATATTCTTACGAAATACTTTTACAACATACGAGATATAAGATAAACATATTTAAATACTTTGAGTGCTGTTATCGAGTGTCTTTGTGGGTTTCAAATCTGGTAGTCAAACACAGTTTGCCTTGTGAATTACATGTTTTCTTTTTTGGAGTATATTTCCACTGCGGTCTTATAAAGTTAATTCTATCCATGTGATATGATTAGAGTGACATCTGGGTGTTACACATTGTGATATATGTTAAGCTCTTTTTGAATTATCCTTACAAACTAGAAGTAAGACAACAGGGTTGGCGATTGGTGTATTTTTCTCTTATATATTTTATTAAATAAAATTCAACGTCAGATCATCATAAATATATGCTAATAAACCTTCAAAATTGCCATGTGGTCTCTGACTCTTCGAAAAAATTCGAGATTACTTTCCGTTACGAAAAGAGTAGAGAAGCTCTCCCTATATTGCGAGTAGTTAAAAGAATAGGTAAAAAAAATGTCTATAATAACTTGCTCGTAAGTTTTGACTTGTGCCTCCAGTTACGTGTAAAATAGCAACTTCATCTTGCATTTCTCTGCGAAACGAGAAAAGTCATTTCCCATTATTACTCGTACACGCAAACAACTTGATTATATTTCGAACAGAATAGACCTGTTTCCCGTCCAAATTAGAACACAAATACCATTCTAATGAAAATACCAAGTCAATTTACTTGGCGGGGATTGTTTTTGGTTGGTCGTGTCGTGCCCTGGCCTCTCCTCGAGCGGAGCTCTTGGAGGGCGCCGCGGCGCGTTGGGCCAGTGTGAGCTAATCACGGGGGCTGATGAGCTGCGAGCGGCGTGTGATGGCGGCCGCCACCGCGCCGCCACTCCGTACGCAGCTCAGCGCGGGCGCGGCGGCGCGCGAGACGCGGTCCAAAGCGTCCTGACTACACACTCCCGCCCACGCCACCGGACTACCGACCGACCGTGGTCAGCCAAGATCCACCCCGATGACCTCGCCACCAATTGCCAACCGCCACCGCCACCGCCAGCCACCGCCACCGCCACCGCCACCGCCACCGCCACCGCGCCACCGCACTGCCACCTGCCACGCCACCGGCCACCGCCACCGCCACCGCCACCGCCAGCCGCACCGCCACCGCACCGCCACCGCACGCCACCGCCACGCCACCGCCACCGCCACCGCCACGCCACCGCCACGCCACGCAACCGCCACCGCCACCGCGCCACGCCACCGCCACGCGCATCGCCACGCCACCGCCCCGCACCCCCGCCCCGAGCACCGCCACCGCACGCCACCGCACCGCCACCGCACCGCCACCGCACCAGCACCGCCACGCCACCCGCCACGCCACCGCCAGCCGCAACCGCCACCCACCGCCAACCGCCACGCCACCCGCCACGCACCGCCACCGCCACCCGCACGCACGCGCACGCCCCGTGCCACGCCACCGCCGACCGGCACTGCCACGCCCACGCCACCTGTCCACCGCCCACGCCAAGGCCACCGCCACTTGCCACCGCCGCGGTCCGAGCGGGCGTTGATTTCGACAGAATGAAATGCATGGATGGTGAAGGCGTTTTGATTCCGGACGCGTCAACAATTGCGGTCATTAGGCCCGAAATGTATGTGATACCACGAAAGGTGGCTCAGTCGCTGGCTGGAGCAGCATTCTATGCGGCCGGCTGCTCTGATCGGAAGTTTTCCGTGTTTTTTTTTCTCGATCAATACCAGGTGAAAGCCGGAGCATAACCGTAACAAACGGGCCACTGACCTTCTTTCCTGCGGATGGTCTTTCCTTCCTTTTCCATGTTATATCCTCGCCACGTACTTACACACACATTTACATGCACTATACTACTACACATTCCGGGAGATCAGTCGGGAGCTTTGAGCTTGTCCCGGTTGGGGGCGCTGGCTCACTGGGTGGATATACCTGTTTGGAGAAAACACCACTAGCTGACAGATATGTCGGCGCCGGATCTCATCAACAGCGGGGGAAGATCACCGCTACCTCACGGAGGAAAACATGCACTACACTTACGGTACTATATGATCTCAGAAGTCCTGGATCACCAATCAATGAATGATAGGTGGCGGTGTTGTCTCTTCCTGCATCGTGAGTTAAGAATGAAGGATAAAGTTCAAGGGAAGAAAGTTCGACTGGTATTGACAGGAAAATAAACAGAAAACTATCGATGAGAGCAGCCGGTAGAACTACCCTCTAGAGTGAATAATTGAGTTTAATTTGTTATGTAGCTAATCTCAAAATTTGCTAGTGATGGGTCTTGAATCCTAGAGTCTTTCCGATTTAGACAGATTCAGGCTGATGCAACGCTGCTGCCGCCGAGTTTTCGTAGCCAGTGCACAAGAAGAAGAGTGAGAAATACATTGTTTATAAATAGAATGTTCAATAACAATGATGGATTATGAGAGTCATGCTCTGCTCTTGCGGGGGTTGTGAGGGTCAAGACAACCCCAACTCCAATTACCTCTTCCCCAACCTCCTTTTAACAACTCGTAAGATTTTAAACCCCTGAGATTGTTATATTTCCACCTCACTTCCTGAATTAAACTAATATTTCTTTAACATTGGAGGTTTGATTTACAAGTAAATCATTTCAGGAGGAAATAATACGCCAGCATATTGTTCACAATATTAGAAATAAATAGTTAATTTTCCGTTTTGATTTCAGAAACATAGATTCTTTTAGAACGTGCTTTTCGTAATTGGTATCCTCGCAGCTTGTATATCATTGCAACTTTATGAACATACCCAAGAATCGAAGCTCTGTGATTTACGTGAAAGTCTTTAGCGTAAACGTTCTTTTTGTAAACATTTGGTGCACTACAATTCTGACTGCCGGCTGGCGAGATAGAAATCTGATGTCCTAAAATCGGACGCGATCGGAGGAGCGGCGCGCGATACCACGATATTTTGCACCTATATTCGTCAATTCACAAATTTACGTTTTTCCTCTTTGGTATCCAGAAAAAGTAGAACACCTCCCTGCAAAACCGCTACACATCTGCTGTTAGCCGAGCAGTGTATGGCCCACCACATAAGCATTTTCAACATGCACTCTGGAACTCGCCCCCAGCCATTTTCTATTTTTTCTTACCCATCAAAAAGTGTCTGGCCGCTCAGAATTACACGTGTCACAGTGACCCTGAGTTTCAGGGGACTGTCAAACAATGATACCTATTCCAGGCGTCAGACGTCTACGACACGCGGATTCAAATTTTAATCTCATCGTATGAAAAGTATCTCAAAGATGGTGGTGATTGTGTATGTTATAGTTCATGTGCTGTATCTGCTACAATAAAGTTTTTTCATCAAATTGTGTCGATTATTTGTTAGAGGGAAATTAGTTTCAGGGTGTGCTTCGTACATTCATTTTTAACATAACGTAGGAGGATTGTTTTCTTTAAACCAAACATCTAATA
The DNA here is from genome assembly GCA_017312745.1 of Gryllus bimaculatus. Taxonomy (NCBI): domain Eukaryota; kingdom Metazoa; phylum Arthropoda; class Insecta; order Orthoptera; family Gryllidae; genus Gryllus; species Gryllus bimaculatus. The sequence goes on from BOPP01000091.1 coordinate 4,357,501, forward strand.
CTTACCTGCTTTACATACAGGTACACGAGTAGGAATGACAAAAAACAATGTTCTTAAATCGTCGATATTTACAGAGATTTATTAACATCGATGTTTTGTTTTCAATGCTGTTTTTAAATGGATATATTTTTCCAGGAACACCGTTGTTTTCAAAAGTTTATCTTTTTCGATAATTCTGTACGTGTAAATATTGTTAAACTGCACTCTGTAACTTGACACATGACCAAACAATAACATGTTCCGGAATTTCATTGAACAACTCTAATTAAGAACGGAAACAGGATGGAAAAATAACATCTGTTTTATCATACCTAAAGCACTAATATTTTGTTGATGTACTCACCGAAATCGGAATGCTTTTGGTGATGTAATAGTGATGTCTCGATGTTTAAATAAAATTTACCATAACCGTATACTACTTTACAAAGATAGTTCATCTGTTATTCTGAAGACGGTTAAAACGGGCGTGAGAGCACAAATAAATAATTGTGAACTGAGAATTGATACTTTGAAGAATATTGATGAAGGAAAGAATGTAATTTTGAAGTTGGGGTTCTTTTGTTTGTTCACTTTTAGAGAAGAAACGCGAGGACTACTACATGAGAAGAATTATAGATGCTTGAAATGTACTTTGAAGTGCATTGTACTGTGAAGTGCGCTTATTTTAATCATTCTTCTGTTCTGTTCTTCATTATAATTAAATAATGTTTCATCTGTGAAGGAGTGTGAACTCTGTGAACAATGATACAACAATAAAATAACTTAATCGATTACAATTTAAGAAATGTGGAATTTAAGAAGAGTTTAGTGCACATGCATAAAGTACCTTCAAAATTAATTCTGGACAGACTTCTGTACAAATTAATCACTTAAAATGCTAAAATTAAAGTATCCTTTGTTGTCCGACTGATAATAATGAAATAATAATAACATTAAATCAATAAATAAAAATTGCTAAAGTTAATATTAAAAAATTAATTTATTTGTATTTGATAATATACTAAATAATGATATCAATATTTCAGAAGATCGTATATCTTTGTTTATTGTACGTGAAATAGCCAATAACGATTTAAATGTAAAAACCTGTTTTTGAATGGAATTTAATAAAATAAATGTGAGTAACAACTTCCAGTTCATGTCTTCATCCTTACCCGTGACACGCTTCTTCTACTTATTAACATAACTGTTATTGAGTGTATGTTAGCGGATGTTGATTTAATAAGAAAGGCTACAATTTTTAAGTACTTGATTGAATCAATTACAATTGGAAGAAATACTATATACATTAATTACTAAATTATTACATCAGTTTCTTCTGACTTACATTATGACTACTTTATAAATTGAAATTCTGTGTATACAAGTATCATGCACAATAGACCTCTATTTAATTACTGAATGTTTCATTACCTTGTAGTAAATATATAAAAGTAAAAATAAATAATTTTTCTACAATAATTTTGTCTACTTTCATGTCACAAATATATGCTGACACGAGTCTCTTTAATTAATTCATTAATTTCTCCAATAACTCGCAAAGTAATTTTACAAAAGTATTTTTATGTGAATTTTGCATAAGTGTAATTTTTACAAAGGCTGAATCAAAAATTGTTAGAGATGAACTGCAACTCTCCATTATTTTGTAATTTTAAGTTAACTAAAATTAATCAAATATAATTAATAATAAATTAATAAAAAGAGCCCAAAATGACTGAAGCAATCTAACACTTAAAAATATCGACTTATGCGAATAAAACTATTTTGCAGTATCATGTATTTATGAATAGCTGAGTTACCTAATACTAATTTATGTACCAAAGCCGGAAGTGATACATTTGCAAGCCGAAGCATAGTGGAAAAGAGATTGATATTATTCCAAACTTGAAGAAGTCATTTTGCGTCTGATGTGCATACTATATTTTTTGCACTATCATCTCTGAGTTAAAATTGCCGTGCAAGAAAATTATTCGGAGGTAGCTCTCTCCATTTTGGCTGAAGTTTGGACATGTTTCAATAGATTAATAAACAAATGCAACTTCTGTGGAATTTGTTTTCAATTTATTTATATTATGGATGAATTTATAAAGTTCTGTTGACGTTCAACTTCACATTTGTATTTGCGGGCTTACAATCTAATTTGTAACTAACACTAAACTATATTTGTTCGGTGACTCTTAGAGCACCTCAGTTTGATTATTGTATATTGCTGAATATGTTCATGAAGGCATGTAAGTAATATCTAGTTCTTATTCGAGTTTGACGTTCTGTATATTTACCCAGTTTGAGATTTCTGTTTCGGTTGCTAAAGTGCAGGTTTGAATAAATGTTACTTGCAAGATAGGCAATATGCTAAGTGGTTGGTTTAATGTTTAATTTGGTGGTTATTAATTCTTAGTTGCTTATTGGAAATGAACCCAGAGGCTGGGGTGATGAATTTTAAGAATTGGTTTTGGATGACTTGCAATTTATTTATATTATATTTTGAAGCATTCATCCATATTGGATACGAGATTAGGAGGAGGGGTCTAATGATGGATTTGTATATGATAATGACATGGTTTAAATGTGGATTAGTAGTTTTATTTATGGGCAGTTTAAATTGGCAGTTTGAACTTGGTGAACTTGGTTATCTCTCGAGTTTCTCAGTTGAGGGTGATGTCAAGATGGTGTCGTAAGTATTTACCTACCTTATTATTTGGAGTCCACGGAATTATATTGTTATTTATTCTTCATTGGGTATTAGAGGAAGATGTTTCAATGTGAGCATTTTAGTTGTTTTGTTAGATTGATTTTAAGATTCCATTTTGAGGACCAACTTTATTATGCATGAATATAAATTTGAAATTCATTTGCTATGGAATTTAATGATGGATGAGACATATTGATTGCCGTATCGTCCGCAAATACTACTATTGAAGTTAAGCTGAAGGTAGGAATGTCTTTTGTGTAGAGGTTGAATAGTAATGAAGAGAGGGGATATCTTCTGCAGGCTAACGTATGAAAGTGATAAAATGGCCTGCCAAAGGGGCTCCGAAAATATTATTTTACTGAAGAGAAAAAATCAGACTTTTCGAGTACACACTATTACAAAAAGTAAGCGGCCAAGATTCATAACAAATTCACGTTAGTACATTTTTCTTTGGGTTGATGTCATTATGGTTAAACAATTCCAAAACATAATATCATATTTCAATTATGCTACCGATAAACAAATACAAGAGAAACTTTCTGAAAAAAAATATGCTACCTCTTTCGTCATGTTTTCACATTTTTTCAAGAGAATATTCGACAGTGTTTTTATTCATCTTACAATTACATTTACTGCCTGCGCACTCAAATAACAAAGGATCTGCAGTTGTGTAATAATCGTGTAGAGATTTGCCTAAATCACAGTGCTAAAGTACCGTGAAATACGATGTATATCATGTTCCGGGAAGGAAATATGAAATTATAAGAAACATCAATTTATACATGTTCATTTTTATAAATCTGAGTAACCGATTGTAATATGTAAGAGTGCCGGAAACAGCTCAAACGTTTTTGAAACCTTGTAGTGGGTAATCGTTTTTCTTGTTACGTAGTGGTAATCCTCTTCTCATGTAGTGTATTAATGTTTTTAACTGCACTGAAAATATACGTAATCCACAAGGATAATGAAAACGACTACATGCGGTTTATTTACGTAAGTGGCCTCATGTATTACTGTTTCTTTGAATCTTTCGTAATATTGCCATGGTAGTTGATGTTCGTTGCTTAGCACTTCTCCATTTACTTCTGAAATTGCTAATTCAATATACAGAATATATTGACACAATGCAAAATAGTTTGATATTTTTGGCATTCGTAAGTAAAAGTGTTATGTCGAATGTCTTGCGAAATATAAGAAATTGCGTTATGACTCAAATTAATATAAGACATTGACAATGTAAAAAGTTAGAAAATTCAAATATTCATTGGGTGAAGTAAATTTAGAACAATTAAGTAATTTTTACGAAAATGAAGTAGAGAAATAAGATTAGACATTGTTGATAGGGGACAAGACGCTTGATGTATGGTTAGTGTGCGACAAGAGTGCATCGAGGAACAAGAACAACAATGAAACAAGTGAACTGGTTACGTTAGATAGGAAGTGAATGCGAACAATTTTGGCCAGAGCTATGCTGGATTTAGTAGAGGAAGCATCGATGACCGTCAGGGCGTGAAGTTGAAATATTTTGTAATTAGTCCGTGGAGATAGAAGATGGATATTAGGCCCAAGGATATAAGAGAATAGGGAAGTAATTCATAAGCAATTTATTAGAAAGAAAACATTAATATTCGTGGGATTATTTGGTCGCGATTACTAGTTAAATTTAAAATTTGAATTCAGTGTGGACGTAAGAAGAGTTCCAGGTAAATTTATGGAACAGTCGCTGATTTCCAGGACAACGCCAAAATTACGGAGAAGAATCTTCAAAAGGGCAGATTAGATAATAATCTGCGATAAACTTCAACAATAATATTGTAGCAAGGTAAAGTTGTGTGTAATTGATCGGTAATATTAAGATAGATAAAGAAATTTTATGTTTGTTTATAGAGATTCGATGGCCATGAAACAGTTCCAAATTAGGGAAAGATAAGAAGCATTGTTGAACATCAAAACTAATGAGAAATTAAAATAAAAAGTTTGGCAGTCGTCACTTAATGTAACTAGAAATACACTAAATAAAATTTACATGTTGTTTAATTTATGAATAAGAGTAGTAATATTTATTTCCTAACTAAATTAAACTATTCACCAGCCGAATACTCGTATGAGCGATGTTTTCTAGTTCTCGAAGAAAAGAACAATACCCTGCGAAAGCGTAAGTATGCTGACGCCCAAAACTTAACTAAAAACCAGAGACACTTCATTTAATTAGAAATATTGAGACAAATTATAGGGACAAATGTGGAAATAACTCAATTGCGTGATCAAAGACGGGCAAAATAAAGAATGAAACCAAGACAGAAATGACCATGTAAAACGCTGGAATCACACACATCCAGTTTCGACACCGAAACATACTGCCTAGAAACGAACATCCTTTTTTCATCAACTTTCTGTACACACAAATGATGAAAAAATGACTGTGTAAAATAGACTTAAGAATCATGAAAAGTTTCAAAACTGGGATTTTTTTTTTTTTTTTTTTGCACTCGATGTGTCTAATTTGACTGATCTAATACTTCCTTACGTAATATGAAGAATAATGAAAGGAAGGAAACATTAAACATTATATTATTTCGAATTGTGTATTATTTTCTACTTCAAGAAGATGAAAATGATTGCAATAACCGAATTCTACATTTTTACTTATCAATCGCATCTCACCTATTACGTAAAAATCATCTGCGTATACATTTGTTATCTGAACTGTTTTGAAATGGAGTTCAAAAGAGACGTTGAGTATTTTTCTGGAGGTTTTTAAACAAATCACAAAATTCTAAATTAGAAAATATTCTTTACTAATTCAATACTAGAAAATCGAGAGCTTCTTATCTGGATTATCAATATTATTTCGGCAATTTTTCTCTAGACAGCCTTCACCGCCTGAGATGGATCGGGCCATCAGCTGTTCTCACTGCAGTGCCTCTGATCGGGAGGTCCTAGGGTTCCAGTCCCGACGGTGGCAGAATTTTTACTTTCTCGCCTTTAAGAAGGTACTTTTTAAGAAGAGAAAGTTATGTAATACTGTAATTTTTGGCAGAAAAAATTCTCTAACACGTGGTGTATCCAGAATCCATGTGTTGTGGGTCCTTGATGCCGAAAAATTGAAAGACGGCAAAACGTCTGTCTGTCCGTCTGTGAATAGCGCTTAGCGGTTAAACCATTCATTTTCTCCAAAATTGATATTTCGCAATTGATCTGGCTGATGTCGCGGCTTCTTGAATTTGAAACCGATATTTTAATTTTGATGATACTTTACATAATTTTCTGGAAAAATTTTCAAAAAGTGGTTCGATTGATTTTGATAAAATGTTTTTCGGATACTGTGAAGGACGTTTAAGAAAATGGTACTGGTCTCATGTTCCCTAAAAACCCTGATTTTTCGAAAATTGCAAAAATTCAAAATTCTTTCAGCGTCGTGTTACAACTACAATTTGGAAGATAAATTGTTTGTTATTAGTGAAATGTGTTATTCAAAATCAGTTCTTTAAAAGAGCTGGTGTTCAATATTTCGAAAATATGAGTATTTTTACGTAAATTTTGATGTAACAATTCGCTTTTATATCCATTTTAAAACTTTGTCCTTAATTTTTACCCTCATATTTTGCAAAGAACTGTTAAGATAGTGGTGATGGTTCTATTTTCGGCGCACTCAGCTTTTTCAAAATTGCAAAAAAGTTCGGAATTGGAAATTCGTATTTTGCGTGCTTCGTTTCAGGCGTTACCAGATCGGAAAATAGCAACACGCAGTTTTCAACATTCTTCAAATTCATCATGTTATTGTCGGTCATATGGTGTATGGTGTAGATAATATGAAAGAAAATAGATTTGAAGAAAGTTAATAAATTTTAACTTAGAACTAACAAACACACTTCTATAATAAAAGAAGTTTTAATCGCTGATTATGATATTAAAATTGTGCAAGCTCATTTCAAATGTTATCAAGAGAGGCTTGTGTGAAATTATTCTTGCTTTTCTGTATTATGTTCTGTCAATACTGTAACATTTAAATTTATTCATGTTTCGTTTCTAAAAGTAATAAATGACTATTCTTCCTGATAATGGTAATAAATGCAGATAAGCACGTGAGGCGATTCGTTTGAATTAGACTGTCTCAAGTGATAACAGAGTTTTAGAAGTGTGATAGAAATTACAATATTTTAATATTACGTAACTATTTTTAATCATACAAGAAAACGTGTGCTGTTGTAATACCTCTACTTGGCACTCTACTTCGATTTTCTATAGTGGTCGATGACATTATGTCATCTGCCTATTTCTGTCTGTACCTTACTTTTTTTTTACCAGTCGCCACTACATGCCGCCAGGGGCTCTGCCGGCACACAAACGAATTCCCGAATTGCCCTGTCCGAGTAAATTCATTCGCGACAATTATCTAGGTGCGCGTTGAGTTCCTTTATTAATATGTTTCACAGCATTAATAAAACATGAAAAAAATGCAAAGGCCATCATCGCTTTCGCTTCTAACATGGCTGCGAGCTGTTGCTCAAAAAAAAAAGTTCCAAATGTATGAAGTCTTTAGCTGTAGAAGTGAGATTAGGTAACCGCATATTTGCAAGAGTCAGTAAAATAAACCCACCAGAAAATCCGAGAACACGAATCCCCCACGCCACTACACAAAATCCCACGAATCGCACCTAACGCAACTACGAAATTGAAAAGGATAGACGATTTTGACCGTAAACAAATCATTTAGTGAATAATACGGTCACTAGAGGCGCTAGAGTAGGACCGTACGTTTTCTGAAACAATAAAAATTGAACATACTGAAACGATTTCATGCAGTAACCATGCAGTCTGGACTGCACACTTTCTGCATGTCCAATCTGTACGATAACTGAACGGTGTAAAAGAGCCTGTAAACGTCTGGCCTCGGACCCCGCCCGATATATTTTTCCATATCTAGTCTCTATTCCCACCCTTCTACTTGCTGCTGGGTATCACCCTATACTCACATGACCCATAACACAATACGAATGCAACAAAATCTCCGACAGGCGTCGAAAATCCAATGTCCATCTTGCAGTTGCGAGAACCCTCAGGCCCTCTCCTGTGAAGCTGGCGGAGAGGGAGGGAATGGAGAGGGGGAGTGGAGTGGAGGGCGCGCTCACTTTGTCGGTTGTAGACAATTCTGAGGCTGCGCTGCATGTCTTGAATGCATTGAGGCGGCGGCGGCGGCAACCGCGAAAGCGGCGGTGGTGGGGGCGGCGGCGGCTGTATAACGTAAATGGCCCGCGCCCGAGACAATACGCGATGTTTAAAACATCGAAACAATGGAGCGGCGTTGGCGCGGACTGCGGCGCACGCTTTAATTGTGGTCTATATCGAGCGCGCGGTCGCCGCCGCGGTGCCAGAGGGCCTTGGAATGACAGGTGCGGGCGGCGCGCGGGCTTTGCAGGTCGCGGCGTATCGCGCGCAATCTGGAATTCGGCATCATACACCTTTACGACCGCTCCCAGAAAGCGGTTATCGAAAAGTTCCACCGGCCATCGGTAGTTTTTACAAGAGACACACACACACAAGCGGATTGCAATAAAAGAGCCGATCCGAGTCGCTTCTTATCCGAGAGGGGATTGTCAGAGACTCTTGAAACATTCGCCGCCCGGTGGAATACATAATTTATGAAAAATAATTCCCTTTCTTACAAATTTATATGAACACCGCTTTAGTTTTAGCGTCGTAAACCTTCTCGATATGATCTCCATCTTGACGGTAAGTCACACGTTGCTTTCCGCTGCTCCGGATTTTATGACTGATCGAGGGCCATAAATTTTTCGCGGTGTAAAGGCAATCCCGAAAGCACAGACTCCGGACTTCTTTAAACGGCTGGATGGCCGGCTCCATTAAACTTTTCTTTTCCCGAGTTGATCATTCACCATTATCGTCACGATAAATCTTCGGCAGACACACAACCACCTTCCAAAATTATTATAATCGAATGCCGATGAATGATAAATGTTTCAATTTATTAAAAGGCAGGACTGTAACTAGCGAGCGTTTCCTTTGGCAATTGGACTTGCACACCCGTCACTTAGCGCGACCACACTAATGTAAATTGCGGTTTAGTTACTATAATTACCCTGCGCCTCTGGTGCGCGGGGACCAACTGGGTGGCCGGGTGGTTGAGCGGTTGGATGGTGGTTGTGTGGAGACTTAAGCAAACTTCGCGAGGAGTGAAGACAGCGAGTCCAGCCCGGTGGTTGGCCCTTGGAATGCTGCTATGAAACCGGTACCCGACTGTACCAGCGAGGGAGGTAAAAAGGAGCGTAGCCACTGAGAAAGAAAAGTAACCATACGATTCTGTAGGTGTAATCTTCAGCATAGTTTTCATGTGAGTTCAGATGATAGAGCGGATATCTACATTTTTATTACACGACAAAAACAATTTTATTAGCGGAATTTGGCTATTGGCTCTTGTGTCATGATCATGCACGCTATTTGCGATATATCTTTAATGAAAATGACATTGATGTTGAGCATTATTTTATCTGTACAATCGTGAATACCATCAACGTCTTCAGTCAATCGAATGCCTATAAATTTCTTGTGAAGAAATGTGAATGATACAGCTAGCGAAATACAAGCAATTTTTACGAATAATTCACATCTACGTGAACAAGAAAAGAAAGAGAAAGTAATGAGCTCAGACACACGTGATTGCCGTGACCTCTAAATAATTTCTATTGATCGAAAATTTCAAAAATTACTTTCAATAGTACGCAAATGGAAAAGACTTTTCAGATTGCTTAATAATTCCGAACATTTTCAAAGGTTGGCGTAAATAAAATATTTTCTGCATTTCAAATGGAATACTATGGCTTTTAGGAATTGGCTTTTGCAGCACCTTTTGAATACGGCACTATTTCAAAAGCAATGATAATACTTCATGGTAAATTGATTCAAGTGTCCCTTGAATGATTTTGTGAGATGGCTACCTAAAACTAATTTCCATACTTCCTAGCACAGTGTTTCTCTCAAGAGAAGAGAATAGAGAGACCTCAACCTTGGTTCTATGATCTGTAACTAGTGTTGATACAGAATTAACCGGGAATAATTGTTTGAACGTATACTTGTGCGTTCGTAATTCAGTATATGTTTCATTTTTATTAATACAAATTTAAATTATACATTTGTGAATAAATAATGTGATATATTTGTGAACAAACTAATAATTTGTGAGTCACATATTATTCTATCGCGTCCCGAGAACGTAGTACACAACGAATTAGTCCAATCGCTTCAGGCTCGGAGAGTTCTATCGTCACTTGTCCCAACCACTCCGAAGATCGGTTACTGGCGCAGCGAGCGTTGAACGCGGGTTCCTCCACGAGGCGAGGCGAGGCGCGGTGTTAGTCGGCCCAAGATGGCCGCCGGTGGAGGCGGCGGTGGCGGTGGAGGAAGCGGTGAGGCGCGGCGCGGCGCGGCGCGGCGCGTTACTCTGCTGTTTGCGCTGCCGCCGCCGCTGCCGCGGGCACAAACAAACTCGAATGCGCAGCGCCGCCGTAATGACCCCTGATTACTGCAAATTACCTCAATTAATGATGTATGAACGGCACCGCGGTCTGCAAATCGCGCTCGGAACGAGGCGCGCCGAATGGCGGCGGCGGCAGACGACGAGGCGGTGGTGAGGGAGGAGGAGATGGTGGATGAAGGGGCGGTGCCACAGGAGGAGGAGATGGAGAAGGAAATGGAAGCAATAGAGGAGATGAAGGTGCAAGCGAGACTGCAGGTGAAGGCGGGAAAGATGACTCTTTTTTTCAATTTATTTATTCACTGGACAGCCACAACCCTTTATATGTGATGGTTTCAGAAAACATCACAATACATACTACATTTGATACAGGATTGTGACTGAGGAGGTGATCTAAATGATGGTGATGATGGCGGCGGCAATTCCAGAGTGTGGAAGCTGTGACATTGTTTGGTATTACTGTATCTATGACATTCAACAACGATATTATTTATAATTATAATTTATTTTAATAATAATTTGTTATAATATGTATTTCAAAGATACACATACAAAACTAACCAACAACGGTCTGTTGCGTACCGAATCACGTGCCAAATTACAAAATTATTATAAACAGAATTAAGACCTGCAAATTAACGGTAAGAAAAAAAATAAAACATTAAATAAAATTAATTAATATTTTAAGTGTATTTAGACTGTATCGTATCGGCAGTCGAACTTAACGAAATTAATTAAAAATGAAAATTGCAGGGTTGGATAGATAAATTTAGTTATTTATAATTTTTGCTGAGAATTTTTGACGATCATTAAAAAAATATATACACTAATACTATATAAATTTAAAATTATTTAAACAATACTTTATATTCTAAAGTTTATGATTATTGTATAAAAAGTTTGAAATTAAATGATTTTTGTACCTTCACTACACTGAACTGCATTGCGCTGCACTTCATAACACTACCGAACACTACACGGCTCTTCACTTCTTTCTCAAACTAGTTTCCTCTTGACAACACGACAGGACACAACTCAAAGCTCCATTACAAGTAAGATATTAATTATTGTTAGATAAGTACTATTAGTGTAAATTAATAATGGAAGTAAGTTTTAAAGCGCGGATGGCAACTTGTTTCAGTTCTTTATTGTTCTTTTCCATCGTCTGATATCTGTGCCTTCAAATGAATATTGTGTTTGTGAACCTACTGAAGTGCATAGATCTACCGTGACGGCTGTAAATATAATTCCATGCTGGATAACCGACATATTGTTTTAATAAGGCACAAACCCTTGCCTTAACTCTCATTATTTCAAGTGACTCATATTTTTTCTGTATTTTCTGTTTTCTCTGTATCCTATTCTTTTTTCTCCGCTGTAAATTTCTGTAAGGGTTCTAAAAGCTCTCTCCGTATTTTATTAATGGAGGAACAAAAGAGTTAATCCCCTGACTTTTACGGAGCTATTTTTTAGTACCCGTAAGGAAAGGTTCTGTAGGTTTTCCCTAAGATCAAATGTACATGATTCTTCTTACTCTATTTGCTGTCAAAAATTATTTTCAAATACTCTCAAGGCTTTAGGAAAGACCGCTTAAACGGTAATGTGTTTCGTTGTAATTACGCCCCTTCCAAACGTGATGGGTTTGCTTTTCGTGCTTTCTTGCCTCGCCATGAGTTTCCACTCAGACGACTATCTAGGTCTCCGTGCAAAATATCCTCGTCAACTTTTGATTTAATTACTCAGCATCGGCAAATATCGTACTTTCGAAAATTAAATCTCTAATAAGTCATTCATTAAAGCGAGGACAAGGAGCTTCAATGACACCACCTTGAGGGATCCCAGACGTAACGCATGCCAACGATGAAATCAGTCCCTAAAGTCGGAATAAAATGAGAAAAGACAACCCCCCTGCAGACAGACAAAAACATCTGAAATAAGAAAATCGGAAAATTTATACGATTTATAGAAACTAGTTGTTCGTCACTAGTAATACTAGACATTTTCTGAACATTTATGTTTTTTTAACAGACCCTTGAATATTTTAGAAACAAATATGTAATTATAAAATTAAAAATTTAAAAGTGCAATCGTGTGTATTAGTTATGATATTGTTTGCGTGCTATAAAGTAAATATTTTTTTCTCTACGACATTTAGTTTAATTCTTCGGAATTTCGTCTTCAACCATATATGACTCTCGTGCACAATGAATGGTTAACATATTTCTCTCTTGTCTTCGTCCATCCTTTTCTTAGCTTCCCTGGGGCATTGTGACTGCCGTTTGAGAGCCATGTTAAACCGGTCGGTACCACATCGTTGCGATGGATTGGACAGTACTCAAAAACTCCAGACGTGGTTGTTGCAAGTAAGTTTTTACCTTCTTGTCTTGTAGAAACAGCAATGCAAATAGGACATGTAATTCTGTGGGAATGCAATTTTCTTTTCAAAGGGAAAGAAATTGCGAGAGAACAAAAATCATTCATTTTCAAGTACAGCGTTTTCTTTTATTTGTGGATGTGCTAAGTACCTTTGGAAAGAGTTGCCATTACATTCATAAATCCCGGATACTCAGGAGGTCAACAGCCTATATTTTCAATTCTCAAATACTAATTCTCTCGTAAGAAGAGTATGAAAGACATAATAACCATTATATCAAATTCTCTTCAAGAACAGTGCTTTTATTTCTGATATGCGTTGGATCTAATTTAAAAGATAATTTCAGTTGAATGTGGTATCAATCATTAATATTGGAATAGATACCGTTTTATTGCAACCCAGAATTTATTGAACGTGTGAAATTTGTGGCAAGATAAACCATGAAATTCCCGAGGAAACAACTACAAGAAATAGTCGAATACAAACACACTCTGAAACTTAATATAATAAGAAAAACTCGTCAATGATTGGATGAAAATGGGATCCTGGAAGGAATGCGCATGAGCCCGACCACAATCCCCTTTGCCTCCTCTTGCTAGCTCGGCACATGCGAAGCGTTTGCGTCGTTACAGGGCGAGGCGGTGCGGGGCGGTCTCCGGACAACACGGGCACAGCCAGTCGATGCTTTCCCCTCCCCGGCTCCTCTCGCCCCGCCCCTACCCACACCACGCCGTCTCCCACCGCCATGTACCCCCCTTCTTCTCCCCCTCCCGTCGGCCGCGCCCGCGCCCATCAAACAACTCATTAATTCATCGCTGATGAAGAATTTTCTTAATTATCTCGGCATCTATCTCTCGCGCCGCGCCCGCTCGCCCGCCCGTCCGCCACCGTCGCCCGGCCCGCACCGCCCGCCGTCGCCAGCGCCGTGTCTCTGTCAAAATATTTAATGGGCTTTTTAAGTAAATTTGTTGTGTTTTAAACGTTATTTATCAAGTTAAGCGCTGTGCCGCGTGGAGGTACGCGCGTCGTGAGGCGCTGATGTCTTAGTTACTGGCTACCGCGCCCTCCCCGCCCTCAACGCACGTCCGTGCTATGAGCCGTTCAGGCGAGCTCGTCAGGGTTCCATACGCTGGGGCATAGCATGATTGGAGCAGGTGCGGGCCTTCATTTCGCTTAACCCTGGATGGGGTCGCGTGGGAGAATTTGTATCCCAGGCTTTATTATTCCATGTGCAGTTTTGTGTGAGAAAATTGTATGCCATTGGGATTTTCAGTACTTTTTCTTTTATCTTAATACTTCATTACTCGTGTCTTTATCGCAGGTTGTTAGTCAGTTCTCAGAAATTGACGCACAGTTTCCGCGCGCCCTCCTACTTTAGACCGGCGTTGACAATCTGTACCGACCGGTGCATCGCTCTCAGACTCATCGATGCCCTCCATTTACTATGTCACAACCCTAGTAGGCACGAACAACTTTCAGGAAGATTGCACTGCATGAAGATTGCATTACAATACATTTCTCGTACAGTTGAATCTTGCGAATCTTAGCCCCGCAAATCCGAAATTTCGGATAATCCGAACAAAAGTCGGAATGGAGGAAAAAAACACAAAATACCGAAATGCTTATTTGTTGTGTAAAGAAATTATTTTATAATTACTGTTAAACTGAACAACTAATAATAGAAACGCGATCTGTTGAAATGAAACCTTTATTGCACTGGTAACTAAGGTGTCTATCACATGTTTATGTAGTAATCATTTTCACTTAGAGAAACTTACAAAATCGGTAATCCTCTTTTGTCGTAAGGAACGGAATCTGTTTAATGATGTGATGTTGTGATGCGATTGCTACAATACGTTGCCAATTATCTCACATCGCACGCTACCTTGTTTTGTCTGGTAATTCTGCAGATGTATTTCTACCTGTGCGGTATATTTTTTTTTTGGGAAATTCGAACATTTTCCAAATCTGAACGAACCACACCCCCAATCGGATTACCGGGGTTCTACTGTACTTTCAGAAATTGTCAGAAACAAAAAGTGCAGATGGAAATGTTAAACGTATTCGCCGTTGGTCTGTACTGAAATCAATACTAACAGGTTTGCCACGGGAGTTCACATCTACGATTGCACAAAATTTGCATTCAGGGCAACAAGAAACCGAAGATCCGAGAAAGAATCGCCTTGTCGTGTTAACGCCAAGATGTGAAATTTGTCAAAGAAGTTTAGACTGCAAAGTATCCCGTGAATTTGAAAAGTGTAAGAAAACAGTAGTAAACAAATCACGTTCGTTGTTTCAAAAGATTGTTTACAAAAATGTGTAATTGAACTTACCATGAAATTCTTAAATCAATATTAATCATATTTTAATGTTTATGTACTTCTTCTATAAACAATACAAATTAAATGAGATTATATTTTGTTTATTTAATTTATGAATGTATCGCACTGTAGATGCAACTGAACCGTCTTTCGTAGCATGTTTTTTAATGAATTAAAAGAACAACTTTTAATAATGAAAAAAGTACATATCTGAAGAAGTAAGGGTTTCACATTAAAACAAATCGATTTTTATTAAACGGATCTCTTCAAGCAGAAGCTTGTTGTTAATGGACATTTCATGCATATGAAGTGTGCATGAAAAATAAATGAGTAATAGTGATGATGGAAACGATACAAGATGCATCGTATTTCATCGAATTGATACTTCCTGAAACTTTGTCAGAAACAAATGATTCTGACTTCAAGTTCCAAACAGAAGAACAGCCCGCATGCGATTACTCCTTTCTCCCAACCATTTGTTATGGCAAATCAGCGCACCTGCGTCTTGGCAGCCGGGGAAAGACTGACTTCAAGCCTGAAAACGCACAGTGAGGCTGGCGGTTTAAATTATAGATCTTTGTAAAAAATTAAATTAAATTACTGTATATTTTATTTAAAAAACTTTATGAATGTATTTTTCTGAACCGTTTGTATGTAGAACAGAACTGTCTTTCACAGTATAACTTTTATGAAACTTGTGAGCGCAAACAATTTAATGTTGGCACAGCGTCCAATTTAGGTTTTTGTTTTATTTTTGTACTAGCTAGTTCCTCATTAAAAAAGCATAATTTCGTAACATTTAGACTTAAGATTCGTCAACAGGTTGCTAGTTCAAAGCAAAAATATTTTGGCAACTTAGTAGTTCAAAAAACATTTTGGCAACTTATAATAATGTATAATTGAGTATACCGCAGACTAGGAATTGATTTATAGGTGCATATATAAATATGTAAGTTTTCTAAATAGTACAAAATTCTAGTAAAAATATTTACTTCTTAGTCTAATCACATATTGTAATGAAATAAAAAAAAGATATATCTATACGCAGAATTCTTTGGCTATTTTCAGTGTTTCTTCTAGTTGATTCAAGTGCAAATAATTAAATAAAGTTTGTATCTTACTCTTTATTTCAGGCATACTGATTATACAGTTCAAATACATTGCATAAGTAGTGTAAACTACAGGTGAGTCGCAGGTCGCATCTTCAGAGCAAAAGAAACCCAAACAACAAAAGCAACAGCAAACATCTCCGTGAACGGTTCCCACGGCTTTTCATGTTGTCCGCGATGTGCGGCGCGGGGGTGCCTGAATGGGGCGGTCCCGCTAGACGCGCGTGTGGCACAACCCTCCCCCTACTCCCCTCGCCCTTGTGAAGTGCGCCGCCCGCCCCCGCCCCTTGCTTGCTTTCTT
>BOPP01000091.1:4380520-4394087 GCA_017312745.1 Gryllus bimaculatus
CGGATGAAGATGGCCAATGCGATGGTAAAGCCGACTTGAAGACCATGGTGAAGATGATAGCTTTTGCTATCGCAGTGGCGACGGCGAGACGGTGTGGTGTCCAACGGAATGATGGTATGATGACGGAAATGACGGGTGATGACGGGAAATGACGGTGATGACGGAAATGAGATGCATTGACGAAATGACGGTGATGAACGGAAATGACGGCTGATGACGGAAATGACGTTGATGACGCAAATGACGTTGGCATGACGGAAATACGGTGATGACGGAAATGACGATCGATGACGACAATGACAGTGATGACAGAAATGAGTGATGACGGAAATGACGGTTGATGACGGAAATGAACTAGGTGATAGACGGTGGATGCGGAAATGACGGAAATTGACAGGTGATGACGCGAAATACTGGTATGACGGAAATGACGCTGATTGACGAGAATGACGCGTGATGACGGAAATGACGGTGATGACGGAACGGAAATGACGGTGATGAACGGAAATGACGGTGATGACGGGCGAAATGACGGTGATGACGGAAAATGACGGTGATGACGGAACATGACGCGGTTGATGACGGAAATGACACGTGATGACGGTGATGACGGAAATGACGGTGATGACGGAAATGACGGTGATGACGATGGCAAAAGATGTCAGAAGAAAATATTTGACGAATTCATGGCATCAGTTAATGTTTAACAATGACATTGGCGACTGAGAAAATTGTGACGGTAAGTTTGACAACGCATTTATTACAACTCGTTAGGACGATCATATGATCTTAAAGAGCAAGTAAGGTGTTTAGGTGATAATAGCTTTGACGAAAATGTAATGGCGGCGAAAGGAACAGCAGAAGGTGCTATACTGATGGTTCCCGCAGTTAAAATGACGGAATGCAGGAATCGTAGCTAGCTGAGATTGCTATGAATCTGGTCGACATTTTGTGTCCGGACTCCAGAAATTATTGCTAGTGGTTGCGGCGTGTGCGGTTGGGCTAATGTAGTAGTGCGTATGTGGTAGTGGTGATGGTGGTGGTACGGTGGTGGTGGTGGTGGTGCCCAAAAGCATACCTTTCGGAGAGAGGGAAAATGAGTGGAATTTTTCTCGTGTTGGGTCGCACTCGGCCGCAGTCGTAAATCTATTCGAATTCTTCTGGAGATGTAGAAGAGAAAGAGGCGTCCGCTGCAATGGATTTTAAGGTTAAGTTGCGTGCGGCTTGCAAGAACAATGATTGTAGACGAAGAACATGAGTTTAAAAAAAAACAACAAACACTGGTGCCTTTGCTCATAGTGCTTTCATTTGTAAGAACTGGCTCTTTTATTATTCTCTACGTACTCTGGAGTATCCCATCTGCTACCAAGAGTAAATGAGGTGGTTTGAGGTTGATTAAGAAAGAATTCAATCTGTTTGAAAACTTATTTTTTTATTGTGATTGGAGGACTTCTTGTGTTACGTTTTTCGCTTTTTTTTCTATATGAACGCGGATTTTTTTTTCGAAGGAGTTTGTGAAAAAGTTTAGGAAAACTAATTGATTTTAAGTATAATATATATATATAATATATATATTATATATATATATAATATATATATATATATTGAGTTTTTGTACTTCAATCTATATGATTTGCCCAATCGAAACAGTTAATCTTTCGTGATGAAAATAAAATATGATGGATATTCGGAAAGAAAAGTTACAATATTTTCACACATAAACAATTTTTCATATTTAAATTAAACTTACAGGGAACATAGTATAGGTGTTACACCATTTACTTCAAGCATTTTGTCAACTTGGGCCGTTTGTCATACCTTCGTTCTAAGGGAGTGCTGCAAACTCCTCCACTTCTATTTTTACATCAGGAAAGAGTTTTCCACTCAGATTTTTCTAGACAACAGATGATAGACGCCGATAAGGACTGAGAGAGGGTTTCTAACATTACAACATGACGGACACAACCCTTCTGTTGTCAGAGAAGGTGCGCATTGTCATAAAACAGACAGACTCCCTTCGGCGACATCTTGCATCTTGTTTTGAACATACGCATGTAACTAAAATTGAATATTCATACCGACTTTTGCCTGAAAAAATACTCCTCACAATCTTAAAGGATTTCGCGTTGAATCGCGGCGGCACTTGTTCTTTGGCGTTGAGATAGAGTACCGCAATACTTACTTCGCACTTAGAAGGATAAAATAATAAAATTTGAAAAATTATTAAAATAAATAATACAGAGTTTACTTTCCATTATATTTTACCCATTTCACTTGGGTCATTACCATTTCACTTCTATCAATAAATTATCCTTCCCTTCCTTTTCCGTTCCATCCCCCCCCTCCTCACTGGTCAACATTAATGTGGGGGAAGAGAGGAGTAGCATTACTTTGTCACGATTTCATCTATATTGGTAACCTGTTCGTTCTTTTATCTTATCATGTTAATACTCCGTGGAAAGAAGAAATATTATAATAGCAAACCTGCTGAAACCTTTTCCTCCACGAGTTATTTTGCCTGTATTTACCATTTATCTTCACTGAAGACGAACAAAATTTCAGATTATCAGTCAGATATTAATAAAAAAAGATGTTGATTTACTTAGCACAAGAAAATGTCAATAAGTTAGAATTTGCAAATACGCGAATAAGTTCCAATTTTTAACGCATGTTGTTGAAATTGAATAATAAGTTCCAAGTTTAATGGATACGAGTCGTATATTGATAATATCCTCTTTCTACAATGACCGAAGGAGTAATCAATGGCACTTTGTAATTTTTGTATGTGATATGATACAAATTACTTATTTTTCCTTATTAGATACATATTTGGAATCTTTTTGTAATCTATTTTGAATGTAATATACTCTTCTTAACAATTATTAGTACTAATTTTTGTCTCGTTTTGAAATTCTCTATAAAAGCTTTAATCTTTTCTTTTTCATTTTCATTTAACATAGCCCCCATTCGGGATTTTTGTCATGGGTTCTTGCTTTGCTTCTAAGTTAATTTTGCGAAGCCTGTACGCTACATGAATGTTCCAGTTGCGTCCCACTTACTTGCAAGTTTTTCTTAGAAAAAGTCATTTTCCCATCCCCTACACATTTTTCTGCTGTTTCCCGGAGTGAGTTTACTTTTTCATGCGTTTTGGACTCCGGACAAAACACAATGACTTTTGCCTTCTTCGCACGAATTCTTCACAAAGAGGACAACAGAGAACGTACTCCGATGTAAGTAGAAACTTACCCAGGAGGTCAGCTTTTTTGTTTTTTTTACATTTAGTAACTTGTTCACTTAAGGAGGTAGTTTTCTAAATTTACAGATGACATAAAAGGCAAGGAATGGCCCGCAATGCATTTTCTCCTCATCGGTCCGTAAACATTAACATAAAACCATAAAATGCGGCGGGACCAACGAGTTTCCATCACGCACCGCTTTCGCAATGCCGCGCCGAGGCGGCTCTCGGCTGCAATCTCGTTAGCGCCGCGCAGGCGATTTGCCGAACGTTTCCATTGCGCCTCAGCCGTAACATATTATGTACAATGTTTATTATCACGACACTAGTCAAATCATCAATACGTTAACTTAAATTAAAAACTGTACACATTTACCACACACATTTCTAGAGAAGTTTCGCGATGATTTCAGTGGAATTCAAAAGTACAAATAGTGGAAATCAGCGCGGTAAGTTTTCCATCGTTTCTGTATTACAAACACACAGAAAATGCCTTCTCATGAAACGTTCATTGTAAATGAAAACAGTATTTTATTATACTTTAAATGTTTATAATTTTACTTTTTGTATCATGATAATAAACATTACACAAAAGTAACAAATAAAAAACAAAAGTTATCATCTTGTAAATGAAATTGCAATCTGACGACATGTGCATCTTTGAGATATGCTGTGTGTACTTAAAAAAAGAGATAATGTAGTACAAATAAGAATAGATTTTTGGTCTGAAAGCGTGGAGTCTAAATAGTCTACAAAAAAAGCTTCCAAATTGGGAGTTGGAAATACAGTTTATGAAAGAAAGCACTGAACCCATCGTCGTTTAGATAATTAAAGTCGCTATTAGAAGCATTAAAAATATATTAAACCATCGAACGAAAAACGTTATTTGAAACTTAGTGAGTGGAACATTGGAAGGTACAAGAGGGGATAACAGTCGAACACTGCTAAGCTGAGGAGATGAATTCATTTTTCCTCTCAATACAATGTTCAATAATAAAATCAATTTTCTTCATTGCATTAGGATATTTGATTCCGGAATGCAAAAGGGAAAAAATATAAATATTTACTTGAGACCAGTAAATGTGGCCAGTATTTTGTCCTGATTTAAATTAATATCACGCTAGTGCTAATTACATTACTTATATTATCAGCTATAAACATTGAAGTGTACTCTTTTTTTTAGCCCCTAAGAAGATTTTGTTAGTTAACGGAAAACCTCCTGAGACATTCCAAAGTAGGTTAGGTTGATGCTCACACCAGCAATTTTTAACGGAATCATTATAGGCATGTGAAACGTAATGTCATACCCACCTTCAGTGATACCAGGCTCTTTCACAATACTATTTTGTATTGTATATATTTGTGATTTATTAGATGTAATGTTTATTACAGACAATATATTTTCTTATACTGTCTTTTAAACAATGAATGATTAGAATATTATTAGATTGTAAATTATATAAATATGAAATTTTAAATGATGCAAATGTTTGTTTGGTAAGAGAAAAAATATTTTGTTTTTAATAATCGAAATTGAATTAAGGTAAATTGTTTTGACATTATGGATGAATGCACTACTCACGTTTGTTAATATGCGTAAATATGTAATTTTGAAAAACGCCCATATGTTCATTTTTTTTCTTTTTGCTTAACATGAATGTTATATAGGTGTTTCAAAGGTGCTTAAATGTGTTACGGGTGTTATCGACCAGTTTTCCCTATCCATTGAGAAAATGTTGAGATATACGGTTATTTTGCTTCTGGGCATAAATGTAGCTTCACTTTCTGGAGGTCTTGTTGTTCATTCTCTGGCTAATTTTGGTAAGAGAAGAACCGGAAATGTAGGTTGCCATTTTCTTAACAATACCATAAAAAATATGTAGTTCGTTTATCCGTGAAATACGTTTTCTACAACTTGGAACCAAAAAATTTCTAGTTTTCAATCATTTCTAACCTCTCTCTGTTGGTAATTTTATTCATTATTCAAATATTTATGATAAAAAGATGCTGAAACTCAATTAAACGTGCGCAAATCATACTTTCTTCTCGTTCGACACACAGTGTCTACTATATTTTTTATTTCAATAAATTTCAATTAAATAATTAATTAAATAAATATAAATAAATAAATAAATAAATATATAAATAAATACATAAATAAATATATAAATAAATACATAAATAAATAAATAAATAAATAAAAATGTACTTAAAGTATTATTATTAGTAGTATTAGTAGTAGTAGTATTATTAATATAATTGTTAATATAATTATTAGTAGTATTATTGCTGCTACTACTACTATTATTATCATCATCATCATCATCATCATCACCATTATAAAAGTTTCCGCAGAGGAGAGACAGAGGGAAAGGGAGAGAGAGGGACGAGGCGGATGGGGCAGAAATGTTAATTACTTCCATTTTATTCTAATCAATACATAGAATTCATTCCTATTCCTCTCTAAAGATTGTTACACAAGAAGTTACATAAGAAATGCTGGATTCGCCTCGCGGACATGTTGCGAGTATTATTTTCAATACACCGTGAACAAAGCGTACATTTACAACGATAAAATGATTGGGGTCAACATCGAATCTTTATTGTTTGTAAATAATAAACAAAAACATCGTGTTGGCTGAAGACAATTGCGAAACGTTACTGACGTTTCCTAATGTTTTTCACACTATTAGCTAGAATGAAGGGGCGAAAACCTGAATGGTGCAAGAAAACAAACACATGTAACTGTCGCACACGGATTGCAAAAATATAAATACATGTAAAACGCTTGGTACTGCAGGTAGTATGATCCATTCCTACAATTTCGTCCAGAAAATAATCCCAGTGTAGGGTGAGCCTGTTCCCGTGATATCTAGACCGCGCTGTCGCCCGGCCGAGAGGGGGTGTTGTTTACCGTGGTCGGGTGACCATTCACTGCACCTGAATCAACGGCGGCCGCCGCGCGGGAGATTTATAGCGGCGGGGGCGGGGCGGGGTGAGGCAAGCGCGGGCGCGGGCGAGGGTGAGGGGCGCGGTCGCCGGTGGACCTGGCGGCGGCGGCGACCTACACCTGTTCCGCTACCTGCGGGCGCACCTGTACAATGGCGGCGGCAGCGCCCTCAAAGGGCACCCCCTAGGGCGTCCAAGGGCCTTAACGCGCCATTGTGCGCGCGCAAAGGGACACCCGCGCCGCCTGGCCGACGCGGCCCTTCTGAACTTGCCTGCCCGACCGCCCCCGCCCTGCGCCTCGCTTTGAGCGCCGCCGCCCTCCAACGCACCGCCACACGCTCCCCCATGCCGGCTGCAGTCACGATTTCACCATCTGCAACATTAGCTGCCACCCGCGCCGTCACCACCGTCACCTTCCTCCGACACCCGTTTCCACCACGTTGTTTATCCCCGTCACCGCTCACCCCACCTCACTGTTTCACTCCTACTGCATCCTTCCACGCTCACCTTCCACCCGCTTCCCCCGCCGTCACCCGCTTCCCCGCTACACCACTTCCACCCGCCGATCAACCGCTCACCCCCGCCTTCCCACCGCTACTTCCACCTCTTTCTCTGCCTTCCACCCCGTCTTCACCCACTTACACCCCCGTCCCTTCACTGCTTCCCACCCCGCCGCTCACCGCTTCTTTCCCCACCGCTTTCCACCCCCCCACTTCTGCCAGTTTCGCCGCGTTCCACTCCGCCTCTCACCGCTTCTCCCTTCCTTCACCGCACCACGTTATCACTTCCAGCCGGTCCAACCTGTCCACGTTCGCCCGTTTGCACGCTCCCAGCGTCACCTACCGCACCATCCCACCACTTGCCCCGATTGCCACACCCGCCCGTCCCGTCAATCCCCAAAACCCCCAATGGCCGCTTTGCCTTGAGACTGCAGACGCACTTGACGCCGCAACAAGGCAACACCGCCCGCCCTCGCCCGCCTCGCCGCCCGCCCTCCTCGCCCCCCCGCCCTCCTCGCCGCGTCCCGCCGCCAACACAACGAGCCGCCCCAGCCAACCACCACCGCACCCGGCCACCCCGCCGCCCCCGCCGAATGGTCCTTTGCTCTGTCGCGGTGGCGCCGGCCTAGAGGGTGGGTGGCAGTAACGGTGCAGCGCCACCCCCCACGACACATAATAGACTCTGGACCATCTTCCGTTAAGACCGCCGCTTAACTAACTCCCAGTTATCTTCGGGATAAAGTACTAGGAGTTTCGTGTTACCACTGCACAATAACCAAGAGTTAGTTGTCCACTTCACTGAGGATTTTGCGTTGGTTGGCAATATTTTCAAGTTCTCAAAACCACAGATGGCAGCAGTTTGATTTAGACGTTATTTTTGGTGTGATGTTTATTCTTTGCGTGTTTGTAAATGTTCTCTATACCAAAGCACTTCGATTAGAGATCACAGAAATATGATGAAAATTGTGGAATCGAATAACAACATTGTTGTGTTGCATCATTATCTTTACTTTATTATTCAATAGTAAACGTAAGGATATTTCCAATATGAATACCCTACAGGAAGATATAAAATATATTGAGAACGTTTTAGCTGCAAAATACATAGAAACATTTTTTTGTTACGAAACGGAATAGGAAAGAATATACATTTTATTCTCTCGGATGACTAATACAATTATACTTGCGTATATTATCGATAATTTTAACCTTGCATAATACGCATTTCTCCATTGAAATAAACCGATGTAAGGGACGAAAGAAGAATGCGCACGAAGAATTTATGGCTTTCCCTGGCTTCAAAATTCTGTCACCCTTCCCCACACGATTAGCTATATTGTTTTCTCGAAATACACCGCGAGAATTTGACTATCAGAATCTTTTTCGGCATACTGCATTGAACAAGCCTCAATTGTATGTTGTGAGATACTGATGCCTTATGTATACAATTAGAGAGTAGCACCAGGCAAGCGGCTTTCGGGATAGTATTGTGTGATAGCTCTACTAATAGTAATAGGGATACGTCGCTTGCTGTTTGCCGAGTGCCTATCATTCTGTTCTCATCCAAACTGCAGCATGTTGCTCTTTCGTGGCACATCAAAGAAGCAGTGAATATATTGCCAAGTACTTTGATTCGCTGATTTGTCGAGCAGACGCTGCGAATTCGTGTGTGCACCGCCTTTCGATGTTAGATTTGTTTGTTTTAATCATTTTCAACTGCGTTCTTCATTCTGCAACAACACTTTTGTAAGTATACTGTAGCAGCGAACATTTATTGAACCGTATATCACCACCATTAGGTACAAGAATCGTCCACATTCATTATTTAAATGAAATTATATTTTTGCGTAAATGAAGACATGTTACATGTCGCACAATTGATGTTTTTACTGACCAAATAAATAAATAAATAAATAATAATAATAATAATAATAATAATAATAATAATAATACGGAAACTATTAGCAGAAAACGTCCATAATTTCAAAATCTAGTACGAACTATTTTAAATTATATGTTATCTTCCGAATCTGAGTCGTAACAAATAAATTCGTAACATTTTGAAGCACATACTTTTGCTTCATTTCCGCCACGCCTCTTTTCATGTAATTTTGCGCATACCACAGACACATGCAATAGCGCGTGTAGAGAATGCGTTTTAGGCATGCGTCTTTTCTCGGAGAGAAAGGATGATGCAAAGAACACGGCATTCCGCAGGAGACAGCGATGTAGTAAGCCTTGCACAAACAGCAAATAATGTACGACCCTCAAAACAAAGAACGTTGGCAGGCCTGGATAGGCGAGGTCACTAAGTAGAGGTATTGTGGTGAGTTTTCGTTGGCAATACCAATTATATGCGTCGTCATTGCCAACAATATTATTTATTAAAATAGCAGCTTTCAATGGATTAGCCATCATCATCAGTGTTCTGCTGTATGGAAGCAACAAGAACGACTACCAGGTCACTAAGGCTGTAGGGCCGTCGCTGCCTCGTGCCTGAAGGTTCGCGGGTTCGAATACCGCCAGAAACATGAATGTTTGTTTGTGTTCGTATACGATATGTGAGTTTCTCTATCTTAATCTCCAAAGTTCCAAAACCAATGGTACTTACGTACAAATGACAGGTTCAAAGGAATCTGAATTCGACCGTTGTACTAATCGTTACCAAATGATCATTGACAAACATGTTTCGTTACTCAATGAAAGAGAATCCTATAAAAGTCTTTAAAAGACATCAAAAGTTATGGTGGAGAATGTCAGGAGATATCGATAAAATGGTTTACTGATCGTTGCTGTCAAACTTCAATCTAATCTCAAAAATGAAAAAGTATGTCTAAATTTCTTTTCCAAACATCAGTCTTGTCTCATGAAAATTTTCCATTTTCTCTTCTTTATACCGTCCACAGCTCTTAACGAGAGGTTTTAATCCTTAGAATCAAATACGTGTCACTTTTAGGCATTTAGAACCGTCGGGCGAATCAGATGGCCGTTCGCGATCGAACTTTTTCTCTTCGTCCGAACACGAATTCACTCAGAGCGTACCGTAGAAAAGAACTCAAACCAACTCAAAACGTACCCTACGGAAGAAAATGTGTAGTGCAATGAGACGCAATGGAATAAAAGAATGCCTATGTATACAATTTTAAAACTATCGATAAAGAAACTAACAACAATATCAATCGCTTTAAAAAATCGACCAATTATCTGTCTGGAAAATTTGTAATATTTTTTTTACTTCAAATTAGGTTGATCAAAGAGCCTACAAAAATTAGTACTTGTATATTTAAGCAAGATTGAAGTGCATTTAGCTAGTATATTTAAGAAAAATAATTGGTATAGAAAAATAAAGCTGGTATATTAATTATCAAAGCCAAAAGGCAGTAGTAAAAATTAAAAATTTAATTGTTCCTTTGGTTAAATAAACTCCCGCCTTCACAGGATTATTGTGAAGGGGGAATACCAAGACTCCAATACCAATACCGATACCGATACCGATACCGATACCGATACCGATACCGATACCGATACCAATACCAATACCAATACCAGGACTCCCGAACCACAGGTAAAGTGCTCGGGAGGGGTTCCTCTTGGCGACTGCTCTTTGAGTGCGTCTCGCTTTAATTCGGTTTCTGCTCCGCCGCTGCCTCGATGTGGCATCCATGTGCCCCGCTCGCCGCCCTCATTCACCGGTCCGGGCCGCTTTCAACCATGTTTTTCCTTCGGATCAGGGATGCGGCGCTTTCTAAGGCCCGTGTTGGGATGTATGGCCTGCGGGATTTCTTGCGCGCGGGCAAGCAAGGTAAATTCTTTCAGGTCGTGAAATCAAGGGAGTCGTTGAAGGAACCACGCGTGTATGCATTGCCAGTACTAGCATTAACAGAATTCAAATAATGTAAAAAGAATTAGTGGAGAGTTGTTTCATGCTCACTTTTATATTAAATACGTATGTTTGTATTCTCTGAGAAGAAACGAAATATTGAAACATTTTTCAGTGGCAACGTTCGAATACGCAAAGCAGAAATCTAATCTTTATTTTCAACCTCAGTATCTGAACCTTGTCCGTTAGACCTGAGGCGAATGATTTGTTGCGTTATCATTACATAATGATATGATTCGAATCATGGAATTAGACTCACGGAAACTGAACAATCCAGAGAAAACCTGCCGCACACCCGCTATGCCCATCACAAATTCCACATACCATAAATCGACGAACAATTAAATCCTGAAACCCATAAATTGAAGGTGCGACTTTTGACCACCACAATCCAATCAATCAATCAATCAATCAAAAATCAATGACGCCTTATTTTATGTGGCCAGGCTCAGGCTATCAGACCTGCTCTTCCGCCTGACCATGCACATTTCTCTACCCTCCTTGTCTTGTAGAGAAAGAAGGTAGACGAAGCATTCCGTTTGAATTTAATTCATAGTCGTCTTTTACCCTTGAAGATTTTTACGTGTCGTAAATCTACAATATGGGATAGCCGACTTTACTTCCCCTCCGAAGGAAGGCATACGAAGAATCTATCGTCACCGTGAAATGGTACAATTATGTACCAGGACATGGAATTATAAGACCAAAATATTTAGGAGACAAGATCCCAAACTAGAAGTACAAATGACAAAAATCGCGTATACACGGTCTGCAAGTTTTCTGTAAGAATCGCCATAAGGCGCCGTTAGAGGTTCTGCTGGAAAAAACTGGATTGCGCTGTCGGAGTACTTTCAGTTGCGGTATTTCTATGCCAGCATTCTGATTGTGATTTTTATTAAGTATAAATTAACCTCATGCTCAAAAGTTGTCATGCTCAAAAGTTGTCATGCTCAAAAGCTCAAACGTTGTCAATCTCAAAAGCTCAAAAGTGGTAATGCCCAAAAGCTCAAAAGTGGTCAGGCTCAACAGTTGTCATGCTCAAAAACTCAAAAATTGTCATGCTCAAAATGTTACGGAAACCGTGGTTTTCTCGTACCTGAAACCACGTTGATCTATTTCACCGCACAGCAAGGATCGCCTCCCCGAAGCCAGGCAGGCAGACAGACAGACAGGCAGGCAGGCAGGCGGAAGGGCAGTCTGCCACCGGAAGCGATGGGCAGGGGCTTTGACGGCGCCGCCGCGGGGGTCGACCCCGCTTCCGCCCACGGCACTCGTTAGCCCCCGCTAATGACTGACGGGCGCCGCGTGCGGCGGCGAAGGCGAAAGCTGCGGCGGCGTTGCTTTATGGGACGCAGCGACGCGTCGTAAAAGCTTGGCGCCGGGACGCGCAACTGCGCTACTCAGCGCTCGTCTCCGCGCTCGCGACCGCGTTCCGACGCGGCCGTTTTACGAGGGGATGATCAGCGTCATTAGGGAAGCAGCTGGTAGTGGCTGGTCGTAATTTGCGTGCTAAGTATCATGTAATTTTTTAAAAACAGCTGTCTTTAACTATGCTGAATTATTTTTATATGCGACTGTATTGATATATGTGTAACATTTTGCGATTTGAAAAAATCATTTTTCATACTATTATTATTATTATTATTATTATTATTACTAGCAGTGGTAACTTTGTAGTAGTAGTAGCAGCAGCAGCAGTGCTGAATTTGAAACTGCACAAGGCAGACGATAAATCCCGAAGACATCGGACTCCCGTGACATATTACCGTGACCGTTACATATTGTGACATATTACACGTTATTTGTTGTTTAAAGAATTACATCTCAGAGTAATTGAGCGTACTTGCCCCTTTCAATGCACGTTTTTACTCATTCGATTTATTTTCGATTGTGCTTTTAAATCGGTTTATTTGCCTCAAATACAGCGGCGGCGATTGTGTAATGGTTAGTGTGTCGGTTGTTATACCCAAGGTCGCGGGTATAAACCCGATCGAAGTCGGGGAGTTTTAAGGGCGAAAAAATTCTTCGTACGACGTCCTTCGGATGGGAAGTAAAGCCGGCTGTTCCATGTTAGTATATTTATCTCATGTAAAAGATCCTCATTCCTAATTGAAGCCTCTGAGCTTAATTCAAATCGCCTGTTCCGTCGCCCCGAAAAATACCTTCTTTCTCCGCTAGTTGGTGAAAGGTGCGGAGCGAAATTTGCGTGGGCAGTCAGAAGAGCACGCCTCATGTCCAGAGTCTCGCCACGTGAAATAAGGCATCAATTAAATTCAATATTGAATTCAATTCAAATACTGCCCCCAATACATTTAACACGCATTCTGACAGACCAAATATTTCAGTTCACTAAAATATATTTTTAAATAGTTTAATATCAGTTTCTCATGTTTAGTTCTTTCTTGTATAGTGAATATTTTTCTTCGGAATCTCCAGGGACATTATTTTTAAATGTGGCATATACCAAGCCTCTTAACGAAACTACTCGTGAAGACATGTGCACTGAGAATGAAAGTAAAAGGGTTAAAAGAAGGATTTATCTATGCATATAATGTAAACTAGTATACATGATGCGTGAAATTAAGAAAAAAGGAACAGGAAATTAACTCTTACAAAAAAAAATTTCCTTGTTTTAAAACCTAGTTTTATCAACGTTAGGCTTATTAAACAATATTATAGTGGTTTGGAATGACAAAGTACATTCATTTTTAACTGTGCAATTAGATTAAGTTAATTTGGTATTGATAGTAAAAAATCCTAGCCGCTTAAGCCGTAAGGCAGTGACTAAATCTGTACCTTCACTATCTTACTGCTAACCAGAATGGGAGATACCAGAAGAGAAAAACCTGCAAGCTGAAGTGCAGTTTGGCGGGTAATCTCACGTACTAATGGAGAAGGGATACACCCGCCGCCTAGAATATTGTAACGTATTAGTCAGCGTGCCTCATGGCATCTATTTGGGGACGCTTGGGAGCGGATTAGTCTCGCCACAGGAAGAAGGGT
>BOPP01000091.1:4491298-4502469 GCA_017312745.1 Gryllus bimaculatus
AGGAGCTGACGTGGGTGTGCTGTGCGGCAAAGCTGTGGTCTACGAGGGGGTCCGCTGGTCGCGGCTAATCTATTTGTTGACGGTGTATGTACGGAACGCCATGGAGATTCAATAGGTTTAATCTGAGCTGGAGAATGTCGCAACATGGAGCCAAGGGTCTCGTGCGGTTTTCGGTGGAGGGTTACCGCTGGGCGGGCGGCACATTTGTGTATCAGTGCGGAGGGGAGCAGATAGGGTGAGCACTTGTCTTCTGAACTACAAGGAATCTTAGAACAGCTGCCTGCTATCAAAAGCTGGATTGTGTTATCGGTTGTAGGCCTACTGTGGGTTGTCGCGAAATATTCAGAGTTCTGTAGGAGTTTGTGTGTGTAAAAAATGTAGGGCGGGCATCACGGCACCGGCCCGGGTGCGGGAGCGGAGTCGGAGCCGACAGAACGCCCGCCTTCCCCTGGCGCTCGCGCACGCGCGCGCCGCTTGTAAATGGAGGCCGCGGCGTCAGGTAGTAATTTGTGCCGCTTTGTACTTCCGTAAGAAGAAGTTTTCAAAACTGAGGCGCGCCCGGGAAGCAGCTTTGGATAACGGCCGGCAACAACGTGTCGGTTCAATTCACCTCCGCTCTCCCGCCCACCGCCCCCCGCGTTCGCAGACCAAGCGCCATATAGGGCCGGAGGAGGGGAGGAAGGAGGAGCGGCGAGCGGGAGGCCTGTCGGGGCTTGCCCTTGCTGGAATGGGCGTTCATGCGCTCCAAACCAGGTGCGCGCCGCTGCGAGGTGCGCCCGCCGCCCGCCTGCCTCTCGCTCGGGAACGCCTCTGCCAGCACTCACTCCTCAATGCCTTTTACGCGCTGCTCGTATGCATTTCACAACTCACCACCTCGGGCACTGCCTCTCCCGTCACCACATCCTCAGACTACTAACAGCCTTCCTGCCAGCGGTCTCACTCCTTCGATGCGCCATTCCAGCCACCTCTGACTCTACCTTTCCAATCACCACATTCCAAGTCCTCCTACCTTCACGTTCACTTTTCAACAGATTTCGATGCTTTTCCCTACACATTCACTCCTCAACTGACTTCAGCGCTTTTCCTATCACCTCTGGCACATTTCCCATTACCACATCCTCAGATTATTAACATTCTCGCTGCCAGAAGTCCCACTGCTCTTCAACCGTAATTTATACTACCTTTCCCACTACCTTTCAACTACCACATTCAAAGGCCGTCCTATACATTCACTCCTCAACTGGGTTCTTGTTCACTCTATAAGTCATTCCTACCACCTATGGAACAACCTCTCCCGTCACCACATTCAAAGACCTGCCTGCTCGTCCATTCCTTAACTGAATCCATCCTCGCTGTTCGATACGCCTTTCCTACCTATCATCTCCGCCATCACCGTCTCCAGATTTTGAGACTACTAACAGCCACTTAGTTCGTATCAAAACTGCCAATCTTCCAACTATCTTGCCATTCGACACGCAATTGCACAATTTCTGTCCCCTAAGGCTCCACCCTTGTTTATAACCGTTCCAAGAACTCTTTTTCCAATACTGCCGCTCTGTGACTGTTCGTTCTTGTGATACAAAGTGTTGTCGCTGCCGTACCAATCACCTCAAATGCTATCATCTCTGTACATATCTCCATTATTAATGTCACGTTCATCCGCGTCACTTAAAACATTACAATTCACCTTCGTTTCTACTCCACGAGTATGTAAATTTTTGTTACTAAACACATTAACACCACTTTTTTACTGCCACATTATCAACGTCCATCATCAGTCACCAATCATCACCAGTTCTACTTCTTAGTAGCTTTTATTCTCCCTATTTAGAACAACTATTTTTGTCTTCCTACCACCACAACTACCTGTGCCGTGGCTATTCATTCAACAATGTTCAGTAAGTTCTGGATTCATAGATTTTAACCTACTCTAGTCCTCCTCACAAAATACAAATGATGATTTTCGTTTACTATGCAAAAAAAACTTAGGATTCCGCAGAGCATGAAAATACACTATGGATCTATGGGGTTTCTAAAGATCTATATCACCAGTTAGAACGTAAAGGAAATGTAGTGAGAATTTCTATCTGTGATGTGATAATATATTATTTTAACATTAAGGTACTTGTGTAAAAATAAATGATCTTTGAAATTGACTAATGAGAGTTCTCACTACATGATGCAGCAACTGAATTATTATTATTATTATTATTATTATTATTATTATTATTATTATTATTATTATTTATTCCTGCATATGAGTGTACAAAGTGTAAACTCAATGAAAGGTAAGCAAAAACAAGTACAAGTACAAAAATTAAAACAAACAAATGTCTGAATTCAGCAGAAAAATTGACATAAAGTAAAATAGATATATAAAGCAGAGGTGGTAGAAGTATCAGACAGAACTAATTGTACGATTAGTTTTTGATAAACACCTGTTATTTATATATAATTTTCCCCAAAACGCATGCATGTACGTAATCTCCAGAAACCCGCAACTTAAAATAATGATGTATAAGCTGGATCAAGCCCAGCATTTCTTACCTTTGAGTAATCAATACACGATTGTAATGAATAAACCTATACATGTCACGTCACCCATAGTTTTGAATCTGTTTTTAAGATCTATAAATCCGGGGCATAGCCGTTTCTCCAATATTCAATTCCTCCTTCACCATTCCTTTACTGCCGAGATCGTTCGCACTGGCTTCTCTCCATCCCCTCTGCCTTGCTCCTCACTCCCACCCACCTTATTCACTTGCCTCCCATTATCTTCCCACGCGCCTCCCACTTGCTTCTGGCCGTCCTCCCACGCAGCTTCCTCTCGCCTCCCGCCCGCCACCCACCTATCTCCGACTCTCGTCCCACTCGCATCCCACCCATCCCTCTCGCCTCGCATTAGACTTTCCCTCCATCTGCCTCGCATCCCATTAACCTTGTGCCCCACTCGTCTACCCACTCGTTACCTCGTCGCCTCCTACCCCTTCCCACGCGGCTCCCTCTCACCTCCCCGCTCGCTCCTGCCGCTTCGCCAGGCTCCTGCTTCGTTCGCACCCTCGCCTACCACTTGCTTCCATCGTCTCCCCTCGCCTCCCACTCGTCTCCCGCTGTCTTCCACTCGCCCCACCACATCTCCTCGCCATCCACTCGCCACTCGCCACCTCGCCCATGCCCACTGTCCCCGCCCACCGCCGGACCCATCGCCACCACTTCGCCACCCACCTCGCCACCATCGCGCACCACTCGCACCCACTCGCCACCCCTATCGCCACGCCACTCGCCACCACACTGGGTACCGCACTTCGCACCTCCACTCGCCACCACTCGCCTTTGCTCCCCTCCTAGTCGCTTTTCACTCCCTAACCGCTCACTACCAGCTTGCCTTTTGCTCGCCTCCCGCACGCCTCCTTCTCGCCTCCCTCTTGCCTATCCACCCGCCTGTCCGCGGGCCCCTTCGCCTGAGAAATGAGCTTTCCTTTCGTGAGAGCTTGATTATAGCCTAGATAGTCGCAGCAGTTGAATATGTAAATTAAGAAATCACACCGATCGTTACGATTTCGTAGTAACTGTGATCACTTGCAGAGATATGTGCTCAACATGAACACAAGAAGTTATCTGTCCGTAGATGAAGCGGCAGATGGGTTCGAAAGAAGTTTGCCGCGTGGAGGGAAGAAGCCAGTTTTTTGAGATGGCCGTGAGGGTGGTTGCAATGCGGTCCTATTACATTTTCGCTTTAAGTCGAAGATTGAGCGAAGCTCATTTAATACTAAGTGATCAAATGTTGAAACTATCTGCACCACGTCTCCTCGCTACAAGCTACCAATTACCATTAATATAATCAGCGCCAAGAAGGTCTGAGCTTCTTGAATATGTTTTACATCTGTGTTCTTAGAATAGAAAATTAAATTGCAGCAACAAGAAATTTAATTTCTCTCGTTTGGAAGGTTACATATAGTAGCATTTTTATTAATATTATTTATTGTTTTGTACACTTTAAAACTTTATTTGTAGGATTTCATAATTCTCGATTGAATCAAACAGTTCTTTTAAGTTTTTGATTTTTTCTCTTAAACACTGGAATTACATTAAAATACCACATCAAATTGAAACGCGTAGTAAAGTTATTAAGGGTAAATCCAATCGTATTAATTGCATCTGCCAATCAATAATGATCTCCTTTTTTTCGCAATAAGTGTCAATTTATTGGTGTGACGAGTTTACAAAGACACAGAGATCGTAATGTACAATGTATTTCAAAATTGTGCGTTAAACAGGCAAATTCTTATAAATGATCGTGGGTGTCCGGGTGACGCCGCGTCGATGGCTGTGTTGCCGACCTTTCGACCATCTTATCGTGGACTTCTTCAGAGCTGGTCTCAGACCAACACAGCCTTCGACGCGGCGTCACCCACACTGCCAAGATCATTTACATGACTCCGGCCGCGGAAGCCTACGAAGTCAGGCAAATTCTTGGCTCAGTAAATGTCTGTAAAGTGTTCACTTCCTTTCGAAGCGAAAGTAAGAGTCTTTGTCTCATGCTAATACACTTCCTCAGCCAAACTACTAATATTTACATTTCGCTGACGTCACGAGCTAAACGCGATGCACGCCGACCGATTTCCCCACCCCCGCTAGGAAGAGCCTGCCCCTTCTGAGCGTCAAAAGCTATACTGTCACTCCCCGGTACTTTGAATAGTTTTCTCAAAGCGAGATCTATCTTATTTATTCTGTTGCTGCTGCTGTTATTGTTTGTCTTGCTATACTGTCACTCCCCCATACTGTCACTGCTATACTGTCACTCCCCGGTACTTTGAATAGTTTTCGCAAAGCGAGATCTATCTATTTAATCTGTTGCTGCTGCTGTTATTGTTTGTCTTCTACAAGAGAGCCTAAAACGTGTTGATTGGTAGACTTTCGACATGTGTTATGTAGTTGGTAATACTCGTACATCAATTTGGTCCCACATCGACCACCAAAGACATCAATTTGTTTTGGACTCTCAAAATCGTTCTAACCATTTATAATTTTGTTACTTAGAAACCACTTACATTTTACCTACGCAGTTTTCATTTAGTGATTCTCCTTTCTGTTGCCCTCTATTTTGAACTTATGTCTTATTTCTAGTCATTCCGAGAATTTACATTCCTCATTATTTGATAAAGTTCCACAATCATCATATTTATTATTCCTCCCCCACTCTCGTTCTCGTCTACTTTTTCTTGGAATTAGGTGCAGTCTTCCATCGTTTCTAAAGCCACGAGCTTTCTGTTTTATAGTTCCATAGTTCCCAACTTGTGTTTACAGTTCATTTACCATACTTTCTGGCTCAAACTTCCAAGATATATAGCTGCTAATGACCCCCCACTTCAGAGACGCCATCACAAACTCTAGGATTTTTTTTCTCGAAAATATTCCCCTAAAGACTGGTTGTCGGGGCGAATACTTGGCCGGGAAACTAGTCAGCCAAAGTTCTTGGACTTGTGAGCTCAGTTGCGAGGAAGTGATTTCCTGAATCGTACAAGTCGACATTTGATTTTTTGTTTCCCTTCATTGTAGCAATATGAAGAAGGGAATTTATTAGTCTGTATAGAACAAATAATCCTTCATTCTACAGCCTTGCGGCTTATGTAGCTAGAAGGAGGGCTTTATCTTACATGAACTGTAACTACTCTAATTCTAGCTTTAATATTTAATAATATACTTTAAACGATAGTCTCTTTGGGTTATGTCATTTGAAATATTTTTTCTTAATACCTTAATATTAATGAGTGTCGACATCTTATTTTTAATAACTTATAAATCTTCCTTTTTCCCGTTTCAGAAACAGTCATTCTTTTTTCACACGGCATTCATTCAACACTCTCGCTTCACTACACTTCGTAGTGTCCTTGGCCGCGGCGTCGCGTTCCACATGCCTGTTCCGATGACTCTTCCCTTCATTCGGCTGCTTTCGCTTGCTCACCCAAGACAGCAAGCGTGTAGCGGGACAGCGCGCGGAAAGTGAAGGCAACTTGTTTAGCCCTTCCCCCTACGTAGGATCGACACGTACGCCACGGTGCGCCTCTCGACCGGCGTAGCGCAGGATGCGTAGCTCCTGCGGGCCCAGCGCCTGTGGACCTCCGGCAAGAATTCGCTCCTTATCGAAGGCTACTGAAAAAGGCGGTTTTTTGGAGATATGTGAGTGATGGTGGGAGGGGGATGCGAGAACGTCACAGGGAGCGTCGCGCGGTTTTCTGCCGAGCGAATCGGAAGATGGAAGAAGGAGCCGTCTCAAAAGTCTAGTGCATGTCCAGGCAGAACAGGAGCAAGCGTATGTCCAGATAGAACAGGAGAAAGTGTATGTCCAGATAGAACAGAAGTAAGCTTATGTCCACATAGAACAGAAGTAAGCTTATGTCCACATAGAACAGAAGTAAGCTTATGTCCACATAGAACAGAAGCAAACATATGTCTAGATGGAATAGAAGCAAGTGTATGTCCAGATAAAACAGAAGCAAACGAATGTGCAGATAGAACAGAAGCAAGTGTATGTTCAGATATAACAGAACAGAAGCAAGCGTATGCGCAGGTAGAATAAAAACGATAAGATAGAATAGTAACACGCGTACGTCCAGATACAAAAGTAACTAGGATGTGTCTAAATACTATATAGAATGAAAACAAGCGCGTGTCTAGAAGGAACAGAGGCATGCGTACATCCAAGTATTCAAAAAACCAAACATTTATACTAAGCTTCTAATCGAAAAATGGGTATCACCAGTGAATTCCCCATAAAATTTCGTGCTAGGTCCGTGGTTTTCAGACAAATCCGTGACATGTCGAAAATCGAAAAATTTCGTCGATCCACGGAGGGCGGCGGCGGCGGCGGGCAGACGAGCAGCGACCGAGGCCGTGATAGTCGTGGGACTAGCGCGCGCCGTTGATTTGCCACCTGAATGCGTCACGCACGGGCGCGAACGGTCCAGAAACAATAAAAATAAGAATATATCCAGATAGAATTAAAACAAGCGTTTGTCCAGATAGAATGCACGCAAATGGCAAATAGGAGGCTCTTGAGTGGGTGTATCTCAGGGGATAGCGGGAGCGAGCGAGCGATCGAGAGAGCGAACCCTCATCACCTCGCCTTTTCGTTGCAACCCGCTCGCCGCCTGCTCACTGCCCGCCGCCACGTCCGCCCGAGAAGACGCCCGATTGGGCACGGTCACGAGTTCGAAGCCCGCCTCGCCTCGCCTCCCCCCTCTCCTCTTCTCACGTTCCGCGCGCGGCCCGCTGCGCTCGCGACGCGCGCGCGACCAAAACAAATGCCGGCGGCAGCGCGTGCGGCGCGAAAGCGCTGAGTCTCGTCCCAGACACAGAGGTGGAGAATTCTCCGCGGCAGGAACACTCGGAAAACATGGAAATTCCAATTGTAACACCAGTCGGTTTGGAAGTAATTACCCCTCGGTTTCAAATGTATTACTTGAGACTCTCGGGTATAAATAATATTACCTGATATTAACGTTTCGTGGACCGATGCAATGTGATACCAATGTTCACACGAAACGAATTGCGCTTACAACGTACGCCTGAGCTATTGTTGTCATTCGTGGGCAGCCATTGAATCGGTTTAGAATGTAGAGAGAACTACTCACTCTCCTTCATCAAACCCAGTAATATAAATTTGGTCCCAAATGTAAGATATCTTATTTACACTCCAATGCGTAATTTTTTTCGAGAATTGAAATCTTGTATTTAATCTTAACTTTCTCTATATGTCCTGTACGGTCAAATATTATAATATATTATTTTGTATTTCTAACCAAGTTACACTTTGTTATTTGAAAACGTGAATAAACACTCCGTTGACTACACATAATTATGTTATCTTGAGTTTCTTGCGCACTCATTGCCAGCACGAAAAAGTTAAAACAGGATTTTATAAAAAATATCCCAATTTGCACTTTAAAAACGTAACTGATCTTCAATTGCAAAAACGTTGTTGGTAATTCAGAAGGTGTCGCCATCCCAATTTTTGACGTAAATCAGAAAAAACCGAAAAATTGTTTTTAATTTTTCAAATGTCTGTTATTAATTTATTCTCTTAATTTGAACAACCAAGAATGCTGCGAAAGCTGTATCATGAAATCCGTGTTTCAATTTGGGATAGATAGGACGCAGGAAATAAATCGTTCCGTGAGTTCAATGGTCGAAGATGAGGAATTATCTTCAGGCTGGCCACTTGATCCAGTGGCTAGAAAATTAACCTGCCCTACAATTATATTCAAAGATTCACTATTTAGAATCACAAAATTTGTTTTTGAAGTTTGCTCCATGTCTCTTGTAAATGTTGCAAAACGCGTTGTATTTAACTACATTTGAAGATGTTTATATCATTAGAAAATCAAACGTTTTATTCAAATCTCACAGAAATTGTGATTTCATTCCCGTGTCTTAAGACGCACTGAAAAATATTTCTCTTACCAATTTTCGTCTGTTGTATAGTAGGTACTGGCTTCCCCAACATTTGACGAAGTAATTTGATGTCATGCACGAAAGAGCCAAACTGCACATAATGCAACATAATGTAACACTGACTTTGTGAAAGGTTGAAGCCTGCAATCCACCTTCCTTCAGAAACTGAAAGCCAGACTTCGTCTCGCTTCCGACCGGTTCACTCTTCATTATGAGGCTCCGCTTTGAATGCACTAGAAGTTCTACCTTTTTAGCGTGAAAATGTTGGCTTTCAGGATGCCAAGTCACTCGCGCTATATTAAAAGATGGATGGTGCCAGCCACGGCAGAACGAAGGTGGTTGTTCCAGAAGGCTGCGTGGTTTAGCAGCACGCTCTACGTGAGAAGTGGCCATCAGCTGCCGACTCCGGGTGATGATCGCCTCATGTTCCGCCTCAGATGCTGACGTCTGGAAATCCTAAGAATCCTATCAGAAGGCGTCTGGGGAGTTCTTTGATCTAACCACGCATACGCGGAAGTTACTATAGAAAATAATTCCGCAAATTGATCGTGAACGAATTGTCGTATAAAAGGTAAAATCTAAATCATTTAAACAGAAAATCAAGAACGAATATTATGTGCTATTTATTATTTATTCAGAAATTTTTACATATTTTATTAGTATTTCTTAAATCCAAAAATTATTGCAGAAGGTATGTGTGGAAATATTTCATTATTGGTTAACAATTCAGTTTAACTTACAAAAACGTTTTTGTAAAAAATTTCAATACATGGTCGATTGATTCTTTCAATCTCGTTAAAGTGATTCAGCCTTCATCACCGACCCACTGCCTAGTAATAATTTCTGAAGATAGCTGCAAGTAATTCCAACTGCAATGAATCCTTATTCACTGAAACCTACAAGAGATTCGTCAGATCTTGAGAGCGTGGACTTTCATGGTCTGAGTCTTCTGGTCAAAAAAGACTCGCAGAAACGGAATGTTAACGGAAGAGTCATGGCTTAATTTTTGGTTGTTACACTATGACCTCTTTGAGAATTAAATTCACTTGGTTCTAATAAACAGCATTTACTCTTTTCCTATGAGATGCAACTGGCCCCGAAGACGAACGACCGAAACTGGCAAGTCTACCGTGAACTTGACAGTCTCCCGGATAGCCAGTGATCAATGTCTTCAAGTCTTCCTGGGTTAGAGGACGCAGATCTGTTTCTTACTTTACAAATCTTCTCAATGAGAAAAGAAAAAAGAACTCGGTGTTTTATGCAACGGACAAACATAGCTGTTTCTTGGAGTTCCGCCTTCCTAGAGAGCAGTAATCTTCGATTTCATACGTTCATAGTGAAAGATCGTTCGAAGCGGTTACCAACAAATTAGATTATCTGGATTGATGTGCATCTCATGTGTGGAAATCGGACACCAATTTCCTGGACAGTTGTTTTGTCATTTCATAAAACACAACTTACGGCCACTACAGTCTTTGCATTATGCTCACGTTAAAGCTGTAACGACTTCGGAAAACCAAGTATGCAAATAACCAGTTAACTACACAATTAGTCACGGACATTTTGACGATATCTCAAGACAAATTGGTTGCACTGCGAAAGTCAGCGTGTAACGCCGTGAGCAGAGAATGTGATAGCAGTAGTGGATTTGAACGTTGTAAGTTTGTCAAAGTGTGACTCGCGCGGTTCACGCCGATGCATTTGACCGGATGATGTGGCTCAGGGCATCAACTGATGTCACTTCACTGTCACTGGTCGGGGGTCCTGGGGTTCGAATCCCGACGGTGACACGATTTTCCACACAAGCTAGAGAGCCAGATGGTCGAAGTCAACCGTTGCCTGCAGGAGTATTCTAGTGCCCGGCTGCTCTGATGGGTAGTTTTTCGTGGTTTCTACGATCAACAGGAGGTCAATGCCGGAGTAGAAACCTAACAAACGGGCCATAAACCACGTGCGATTTTTCCTTCCTCATCCTTGTCCTACCCTCACCCCTTAGTTACACACACTTACACTTGCATGCATTACCCTATCACACCTATCGGGATTCCAATCTAAACCTTATATCCATAGCCTGTTTCGGCTGTGGTGCCGCCCTGCCGGTGGGAGATACCTCGATGGGAATAACCCCGCATGTCGACATGTAGGTCAACGCCGGACATGGTCATCCAGCTAGCTGTCCGCAGTGTTTAAGCACAATCGAAAAAATTGAGTTACAGATATTT
This sequence comes from Gryllus bimaculatus, assembly GCA_017312745.1. Taxonomy (NCBI): domain Eukaryota; kingdom Metazoa; phylum Arthropoda; class Insecta; order Orthoptera; family Gryllidae; genus Gryllus; species Gryllus bimaculatus. Next base: position 4,501,975 of record BOPP01000091.1, read on the forward strand.
GTAAAAAACCTGAGTACACTTCATCCAGAAACGTTATTTTTTGTTTATATGACTTTTTATGAAAAAGATGTACTATAAACAGTATTGTAGAGTAAAGTACAGTATTGAACAATAAACAACAATATCAATGTCTACATCCATAGAACTACTGTACCACAGCTCATAACAAATATTCGCAGTTTATTGGCCTAATGCCATTAATAAACAGGACGTACCTTGACATTATAGGACTCTCTTGAGAGATCCTTAAAGGCGCCAACTTCGCCGTGGCTCTTGTCGCTGCGCTACCGGCGCGTTTTGGCGGAGCCAGAGACGCGTTTTTGTGTGCACGTGGACTACTCGGCGCGGAGGCACGGCACGGCGCGTCGCGTCGCGTCGCGTCACGTCGCGTCTCGTCGCATCACATTGCGTCGCGTCGCATCGCGTCGCATTGCATCGCAATGGCGTCGAATCGCGTCTCGTCGCGTCGCGTCGCGTCGGGTCGGGTCTGGTCGG
>BOPP01000091.1:4519956-4531371 GCA_017312745.1 Gryllus bimaculatus
CAATTTGCATGAGGCGCCGTTAATGGGCTTCGTGGGCGCCGCCGCCTCCCAGCCCCCTCTCCCTCCCCCCTCAGCCTTTCTCCTGCGCCCGGCGGGGAACAAACCTAACGGAATGCGAGTGGGACGACGTGAGCGCGAGAGTGAGGATGAAGGCGTGAGAGGATCTGACAGGAGAGAGAGGAGAGAGAGAAAGAGGGAGAGAGAGGAGAGAGAAAGAGGGAGAGAGAGGAGAGAGAGAAAGAGAGAGGAGAGAGAGAAAGAGAGAGGAGAGAGAAAGGGAGAGGAGAGAGTGAAAGAGAGAGGAGAGAGAGTGAAAGAGAGAGGAGAGAGAGAAAGAGAGAGGAGAGAGAGAGTTGGAATTACAGAATACGTGGGTGTCAGCAAGAGATATAATGTAGCGGGAGGGAGAAAGGGACGTTGAGGAAGAGGAATGGAAAGAGAGAAAGAGAGACAACGAAAAGAAAAAGGGAGGTATGTCTCTAAACTGTACAGAATGATGTAAGATACTCCAATTATTTTGTCCCACCTTTTAGCTCTTCTTCCCAAACTAAACTGGGCAACATGTAGGTATGAATATCATATAGACATTTAATGAACGTCGGCAATGGCCAGTGCTGGAGCTGGCTTGTATTGGCTTGTGCTGAGGCTGTTGTGTAAAATCATATCATGACATTAGTGTATCCATATTTATTATGTCATTCTGCAAATTGGAGAACGTTTGCATAAAACTATTTATTTATTTTATTGGAATTCAAAGAAAGCGCGAAAATTTACTTTTAAAGAAATATTATTAAATGAGCATTTTTGTACATTAAAAGTGTGTTTTAGGAATTAATGAAAGTAAGTAGTGCGGGCATTTTGGGATTCGGCAATTGTAGCACGTAACTATTTGATAACTGAATTCACACGTGCACATTATCATCTGCGTTTCGACATTATTTGTATCAATTATTGCTGCATTTGTTGTAGTAACGGTAACGGATAAATCGCAAAGTACGAGTAAATCGTAAATCACCTGTGAAAACTATTCCTAACATCAAACTACACTCTCGACTGACATTTAAATGTGTTATCAGTTGTTTTAGCTCATCTTGCTGGAGAAAGAACATACTCATACTTTGCGGAGCAACGATGTTTTCTACGATACTTTGACTGTTTTAGAATCTGTTTGAAAAATCGATTGCTGGCTTGAAAGGGAATCTATTTCGTCTCAGACTATCTCGGGGTTGCGATATGAAATACACATAATGAGGGTTTCTGAATAACTTGGCCGCATCTGTAACTTCGCCTGCTTCATTCATTAGCCCTGTTCCTTTCCGGTCAACAGCGACACTTAAAATTGTCCATGAACTAACTTCAGTAATTCGTTCTACATATTCGTATCTGCCAGCTTTGTATTTTTCGCTCTTTCATTTTTAATTCCACATAACTGACTTAGAAAATAGAGGCACACTTCAGCACCGCCATGAAATAAACAGTAATACGTTGTCTTGTACTCTGTTTTTTACGGCCTAATGCGCTTTCGCTTAGTTTCAAGTCCACGTTATCAACATAGAAAATACAATAACATCTTCCACCGCTATGAAATGAATTGTAATATAGTACGTGAGTTTACATTATTTTAATAATGTGAATAATAAACCTTCCACTCAAACAAATTCGATTACTTATAAATAACACTGGATAAACAGAGATGGGCGAAGCCCGTCAGAAGGAAGAGGAGACTGCTTCCCCGCCCTCTAAATATTTGGCCTTCTATTATCTTTCATACAAAACAACAATAAAGTATTTTTTTTAAATAACTCTTCTTAATTTAATTTCAAAGGCAACATTTTCCTTTGATCTTATAAGCTCCCCTTGAAGGGTACAGCGTTCATTACCCCCTTACTGAGGGCAAAGGCTGATTAAGATAAAAAATAACAAAATAATGACTCAAGAGATCACGCTCATTGCATACAAGTTATTGCTTATTGCAGTATTATTAAAGTATCTCTTGCTACAGAAAATAATATTAAAACAAAAGTTTTACAAATTTTAGAAAATCTGTGGTTAGACAGGAAATGTTATCCTACAATTATAGTGTTTAAAACTTTTTGTTTGTATAAGTAGAGTGCGAAAATTTAATATGATAAAAAAAGAAAATTTTGAATATTTGATTCATTTTATGTTAACGGTTCCTTCATTGTAACACAATTAAACCATTTTTATAGATTTCATATCAATCACAATTTCGATTGTTAAAAATATTAATATTTACGTTACTAAATTTTAATTATTTATTCATTTTATAAATTTAATTTTACAACGTATTGTTATTTAATTACTGTCTTAATTATTATTTCATGTGTTAGTAATTTAATAATTATAATTCTTATTTCTTTTTTGCACCCCCCCGGATTAAAATCCTGTCTACACCCACGTACACCTGCAGGCACGCGTCTACCAAAACGCCACTTCCAGGACGTTAGGCCATTGTGGGGCTGCTTCCCTTCGAACGAGGAAGTTGAGTTGGGCGGTGGCCGGGCGGAGGGGAAAGGGAGTGTGAGAAAGTGGGAAAGCGGGCGCTCTCGTGGGCTGAGTGGGAGGGGCAGGGGAAGGGAGAGGAGGGTCCCGCACGCTCCCAGGCCCCAACGCAGCGCTCTCAAGCGACGGGCAGCCCGCGGGAGGTGGAACTTCGGTGGGCAGGCGAATGCTTTAATTGAAGAGATGCGAGGGGGAAGGCAGAGTTTCGCAATGGAAATCTTGCTGGTTAACGTGGATTCTCATTCGATTAAAATAGACATAAAAACTGTTTTCATGCTAGTAATACTAGAAGGCTAGGAAGCATGCTGAAGGTTACGTGGAACTTCAGAGACGCTTAGGTATTTTTAGGATGATTTATAGTATTATCATCAGAGCTTACTGTGCACGTGGAAAGTATTGAAGAGGAAAAGCGAGAATGGTGTTGAAGATATGGAAGACGAAGTGTACACTAAGTTGAGTAGACATAAATGCTTTCTGCACGCATATGATTTTTACTCTAAAAATTAAGGAAGAAGTAGGCATAATAACATCCCATCGAGAGAAGTGAGAATGTGTCACACAATATTTTAGTATCTAATAGTAGAGAATTCGACAATAGCACATTCTCGTCTATCTCAAAATAATTTTAACCTGCATGGTCTCTACGAATAGAGTATATAAAATGCAAATCAGTAACTTTCTATATTAACACAATTTTATATTTTTTTCTATGATATTCTCAAGTGAAATTAAGGATTTGTCGTCCTCTTTATATGAGAACTCAAAATCTTCGTCTTTTCTTGTTTTGATTTGAACTTGACCTCTTTATACTTCTCTTTTTCTTCTGGGGAAGAATCCCTATCGTTTTCATGTGAAATATTAAGCATGGTTTGATAATTTGCAGGCCTCAATGTCCTCAGCAGTTATGCTTTTACCTGGAATCACAAATACCTTTCACTTCCTCTTTACTCGTACTGAGCGAGTATCATATCTTTTCTTACTCAGTTCATTTAAGAATTATTAAAATGTCAATAAAATGCATTTATGACCTTATGTTTATGCTGATTACCTAAGTACAGTTTTATTTTGCACAATTTCCTCCTGTTTTCTTCATAGTCTCTGCCGGTTAATTTTTAAAGGGTCGCCAATCAAACTTTCTCATGCAAGCACGAACCATGGCTGGAAAATACACAGAGATAACAGATCTCAAGCGATGGCACAATCTCACCACATCAAGAGCTGTAGTTGCAATCATTGCATCATAACTCACGCAAACACTAAGATTATCAAACACCTCTTTCGTGGAGGTTTTTTTTCCTAATACTATTGGCATTTTAACTTACCTTGTCACATTCTCCATTCACTGAAGCCCGGCAAACGAAACAATACCAACAATTTTCAAAATAGCAATCATAAATATTGAATCACATGCATTCATCTCGGCATCAGTCCCGAAAATCCATTACTTCAATATGTGACGACTTTTCGGAACCATCATGCTATCACTTCGTGAAAGATAGAAAAAGCAGTTTCCCTCATCAGTTAGCAAGATGTGTAAAATCTCAAGAAATAGAGACTGGCATTTTTTCACTCATATGGCATTTTCTCGCCCCGACCTCACTAGAAATTGTTTTTTAAATAGTAACAATATCAATAATAATAATAATAATAATAATAATAATAATAATAATAATAATAATAACTGCAATAATTCTACTTGTTTATGGCTACTCTATAGGCCCATTTATTTTTATTCATAAAACACGAGAAATTCTATATACTCAATAGACAACGGATTGCACACAAGATAACTACACAATTAGAATAACAATGCTTAAAAATTAATGACAATGACTGAAATATTTGTCATGCTTATATAAATATTTTAACGAATTAAATGGAATCTTGTAACTACTCTAAACTTATCTTCATTTCACTTCACGACACTACATGACATTTTACTTCTGCCTCATTCTATAACACAGTCCAGTTCACACGATACAACCCTTCAATACAAGCATGTCATTAATAATATTTAGACATTTATTTTATATTAGCCAAAGCAAATAATAGTAAGTCTCCTAACAACTCAGTCGGAAAACTCCAGAGCTGGCCATCTCTTCGGTTTGTCATAATTCAATTTCTCATATTACATCAGGCTAACACGTTTCGACTTATTTCCAAAATTTAGATTCTTTATTTTTTTCATATTTTATTATTATTACACTGTAGCTGAATATGAGTTATCCTCATTTGCTCTTCCCTTTTAAAATAATTGGGATAGTGATGAAAACCATTGCTGTTCATTTACATACCGAAAGAGTTGGTACAACTGGGAAACTTTTCACTTAGTGTTGTGTGAACCTCTCGCTGCAAGCAATTTCCCCAACTTCAAAACAGTTTGTTTGATCTCTTTGCTCGGAACGAGAAATGAATGAGAAAATCATTACGTTGTTCCCTTGCGCAACTACGTTTTAGCTTCAGAAATTATGAAACGTTTGTTACAATTCGAGCACGCGGCAATCGAAGAATCCAATTGAAACTTTTTCTTCACTTTACGAACCATCAACTTGCCACAAAAAGATATGACTAATTTTTTGACTCTACACGTTCTTTGTTGCATCAAGCAGAATTCTTTCATGTGTGGTTAATAAGTTCTAATGTAGTAATCAGTCGGAAAGGTAATATTGACTTCTTTTGTAGGCTTAGTCATTCTCCCTCGATGCGATTTGTAAGCGTGCGTTTGCTTTGAATTGCCTCTGGTTTATTGCACGAAGCGCGCGGGGAGAGCGGTTCATTAATTATTATTTCTAATTCAATAGCGCCTCCCGTTAATTGGCCAATGCATCAGCCCCGCGCAGCGCAAAAGAAGCAAACGGAGTCCTTCCATTAGCGGCGGCGGCGGAGGCGGCGGTCGAACTTCGCTGTCGGGGGAGACGCCCCCGCGGCGACCGAGGAACTCCCGCGTCCTCCCCCGCCGCAGTCGACCCTCCTCTCGGCCCCCGCCCCACTCCGCACTTCCCCACGAGTATCCACTGTTCTATGCTCTTCCCCGCCCATGTGAACTAATCCTTGAGGTGGTTCTCGGCATCAACTCGTGTCACTGCTGTCTCTTGTTGTTATCTATCGTCCAAGGACTGGACCTGGCAGGAGGTTTGATAATAGCTAGATCGAATTCAGCTACTGTCTGGAGGAGAATTCTAGTGGTCGATAATTATCCGATATTTTTTTTAATGAACGCCGGACGAATGCTAGAGCAGTACCCTAGGAAATGATAACGCCTGTGATCTTTCATTTCTCTCCCTTGTCCTATCCTTAACCCTTAGGCCTACTTACACTCACTTTGTACTTACATGCACTACACTACCCCACATGTCGGAAGACTAGCTGGGAGCCTGGAGATTGTTTCTAGCATGGCGATGCCCCGCTAGTGGGAGATACCTGGATTAGGAAAATCACCGTTTAGGTCGGTACCGGATGTCATCATCCAGCGAGGGAAGAACATCGCCACATCTCGTAATTAAACAAAAAATACACTTACGGAACTAGTAATCATTGTTGTAGTTGGCGCGCCGCGAAACAAGGGTACAATATTCAATCGATTAACTGAACTCTAAGTCTTTCTCCCTACTCCCATACTACTTCTTCAAGTGTACCTCCCCTTCCCCGCTATCCCTCTCCTCCACTCTTCTCTTGCCCTTTCTCGCCCTTTCCTCGCCTTTACCTGCTCTTCACCACACTTCCCAGCAATCCCCCCTCACTTCTACACCTTCTTCACGTCTCTCAGCTCTTCACGACAACTCTCTGCTCTTCTCCAGCTTCTCTGCCATTTCCAGTCCTTCCATATCACGATCGCATTCCCCGATCACGTCCATTCTCCTCTTTTCGTCACAATTCTCAGCTCTTCCCTATTATTTCCATCCCTTCCCTTCTATTCCCCGCCTTTTCCATTTAACGCACCTTCAAGTTCTATGTTTTTGCTCGTTCCGCCAATTCCTCACCGTACGTCCTCCCGCTTCTCAAAAATACCCTCCCCGTACAATTACAATTACTACAATTCTTCACCGTACGTCCACCCGCTTCTCAAAAGTACCCTCCCTCAAACGCCACTCGCCTGATACCATTCACTGCTATTCCCATACGTTATGCACCTTTTCCCGCCCTTGCCCGGCGTACCCAGACCTTCCCACCGTTCATGTCCGTCTCAGTAATTTCGGTTCGCCCCGCCCCTCCGCTCCACTCTCCTCTAAAAAGCAGCACTATCTCCTCTTCTCCCCTATTTTCCATCACAGCGCCCCCTATCTAGCCCTCACTACTCCTCTCCCGTCATCTCCACTCTGCCTCATGTTCACTCCCCTAATTACCTTGCTACTCTGTTCCATCCTCTCCACCAAATTCTTCGTACTCCACTTCTGCCTACACTCCGTTCAACATGATCTGTCCCAGCTTCGCACTTCCCTGTGGCGTTCTGCAGCAGGTCATCTCCTTCCCGTCCTTAAATAGCTGGGACCTCCCCTTCTCCATCTCTTTTCGCTCTTCCCCTTTGTTCTTCCACACATATCGCCTGCCCTCATACAGGACCACAGTGCCCCCCCTCCTCCACTTTTGTCGTTTATGTAATGTATGAAAATAATTTTAGTAAGATGTTCACATGCGTGCAGTACTTGAGATTTAAGAGCCGGAGTTACTACAACTGTAGGGTAAATGAGAATATATAATACTGGGGGTCCAAATAAAAGATAAAATGTAAATTTAGAGCTCGTTCTGAGAAAAATAATTAAGTAATTAAATTGGTAAGGAAACAACTGCATGTTACGTAACTCGATAATAGAGCTTATATCTTAATATTTTAAGGGAATTACGGACAAAATGGAAAAGCAATAATTGCAATGAAAAATTACTCTAGAAATAACATGAATGAAACTTCAAGTGGCAATATAATGACACAAAACTAGATGTAGGTACCTACGAGTAATTTTAGACCCACTGTTACAATGGTGACTCAGCTGCGAGGAGCATTTATCATCGTTCATGTTAAACTTTGCTTTCGGTATAGTCCACGCCGCTACCGATCGTTGCTGCTACCGAAGAGGTGCAATGGGCAAACTCCGCAAAACAGAACTGGAAACAACGCGAGCGGAGTTCTCGGGTCTTTGTCTTTGCTGGCGCTCCCGGATGCAGCTAACACGCAATGCCAAACTCCACCGCCAACTCCACCAATGCCAAACTCCACCGCCGCGCCCGCTCCCCACGACCGCTGCCCCCTCTCCCCCTCTGCCATCGTCTTGAGCCCTTCACCGGTTCGAAGCCCTCCCGCCCCTACTCCGCATCCTCCGCCACACCGCCTCACTCAAGCCGCCTCCGCCGCACCTCCTCTGCCACACTGCCTCCGCCTCACCGACTCCGCCACACCGCTTCCGCCACACCGCCTCCGCCACACCGCCTCCGCCACACGCCAATACAACGTAGTGTTACCGCCCCGCCACACCGCTTCCACCCCAGCTTTAACAAAACTGCTCTCGCATATTGAGTGCTGTGTCCCGAATAAAATCAGAAGACGAGTTCATATCATGGTGCTGTGGCAGGGGCTGGTGTTTATAAGGAATGTGAAACGGTGTGGTGTTCCGAAAAAGCGCCAGCCCCTTTACCATCTTCTTCGGGGCAATTCCTAGCCTTCAGTGCAAACGGCCGGAGCTTCTCACTAACTGCACCGTCGGAGTTGAGGACACATTGGGCGACTTCCTTGGGGCGCGTGTTTGTCTGTTTAGCCACCGCCCTCCATTACCCACTTAAGCACGGCTCATAATGAGCCGCTTTAAACGCTCCTCGGGGGGGCTCATCTCTTTTTGCGTCGCTTCCAAGTGATTTCTTCACCCGCCGAGAATAAAACGTTTCCGCCGACAATGAGTCGGGGTATTTGGACTCCCAGGGAGAAAATGCCGAAAAAGCCGTCCTTGCGGCACGCCCTATGTGACATTGTTCGGTGTGTGTGTGTGTGTGTGTGATCGCCGGCCGTTGCTTGCGGTGACTCGCGGAGTCTCGGGGGGCCGTTTGCTCACGGGCCGCAGCCAGCAAAGCGAGTCGCCTGGCGCGTTTTTGCCCGGGTCGCCCTGCGCGCCGGCGTTATTGGATCGGTCACGGCGCGCGGCCGGGCGCTGCCACCTACGGCGCGGGCGGCCTCCTGGAAACCCATCTGCGGCCTTGTGCTGTGTCTTAGTCCCCATTGTGCGCCGCACAATGACGGCCACAATACTCACACTGCTCCCGAAGCGACTCGGTGTGACGCCGCCATGTCGGGAATGTCTGGAACGGCGATAGAGCGCGGGAAAATTGGGAAATACTTTGTAGTGAAAGAGGCTCTTTTCATCGCCAAACAGTTTTCGGTGGACGCGGCAGAACAGAAGCCAGCTAACGCCGACGGGGCTTTGTGGGTGTGATCCGCTCACAAATGACGTCGTTATCAAGGCGCTCCGGCAGCTGCGCGCTGGAAATTCCATGAGCGGGGGTTGAGTGGACGGCGAGGAGTCTCAGCGTTGTCCTCTTTCGTAACGCTTCGTCCTAAAAAGCTCGCATCAATGTTGTCTTCCCTGCACAGTGTGCAATGTTTCCTTCTCCGCGGGCAAATATAAATTTTAATTAGTTTTGTACTATTCTAAAACGGAAAATATAACCAAATCTCGACAAATTACAGGTAGAAATAAGTTGATATATTTCGTATAACTTTGTATGTCATCATTTGATTGAGAGTCACGAGAATATGCTTCAACGCTTTTGGGCAAAACGCATGTGGGCAAAACGCTTGTGGAAAAAAAAGTTTTTATAGCCGTTGTACAGTAATACCTTTCTTGAATAATGCATGTATTCTTGTAAATAATTGTCAGTATAAATTAATATAGTCATTTTCAATGAAAACTTTGAATGAAATTTATTTTATATTGCATTAATTGTTACCGCAATGTTTAAGAGAGCTAATAATCTGTTTGGTTCCGGCTGTCGAGAGCCCAGACTACCTAGAGAGGTCGTTGGGAGATCATTTGAACGCTTGGGGAGCGGGTCAATCTGTAAATTGGTTCCCTCACCTCTTGTGACCTGCCGGAGATAGGTGGGCCTTTCCTAATGTGTAGTACCAATTGTGGAGTACCCAGACCACCCAGGAAGGTGGTTGTGGTCTCATTTGTGAGGTTGGGAAGTAATTTTATTTCTGCACATTTTTTATGAATTTTCGCCAATGCGGCTATTGAAACCCTGTATTATAATACAAAATAAGTATTATAATACAAATTATAAAACTTTTAATGAGACCAAATTAATATATCATATTCTTTCTAATAATTTAGTTTAGGTCTCTTTCGCGAATATTGTTTCTAAAAAGTCAAATTTACGACTGAACCTTTTTCATTTCAGCTTTTAAGACTGAACCTTTTTCATTCTCCTTCTAAGTTATCCGTGATAACGAACAAAAAACAAGAAGAAACATAGAAGCAGAAAACATTCAAGCATTTTGAGATGGGATAAAGGGAAGCAAGTGGCCGATAATTAAGTGAATTCGTGTTATTGACATTTACTGGAAAGAGACGAAGAAGAATAGAGGAATTATTATTATTATTATTATTATTATTATTATTATTATTATTATTTGTTTTAGTCACTAGTTTTTAATTAATTTCATTACTCTTTTACTTCTTAGCACTGCATAACAAGGGCATGCATATCACCACGATGAAACCTTAACCGAAGAAATTACTTTGAGCAGAAAGTCTTGTTACTTAGAGACGTGACCGTTTGACTTGAGATACTTTGAAATTAGTAATTTTAAGACATTCGATAATTTTAAGACACCACTATTTCCATTTCAAAGGAAGGCGAGTGAATTGCGAATTGTCGCAAAAGTTGTACAACATGAACCCGCGGACAAAACTGTTCGACACTGTAACCGTAGCACAAAGCCAAGCCGCTTATGAAACTTATTTATTTAACTGGTTGAAAATGGCGGCCAAGAAGCGACGGGCGCGCTCGTGTCATTCATCTCAAGACCGAAAGCTTCCCTGACCGCAAGTTTTAAGAGCATCATGACAATAGATCATAAAATAAACGCGATTAAACAATGAAAAAACAAGAAAGAAGAAACTATCGATTACCAACCAATCTAGAAATAATTTCGTATAATTTCGGCTAGATTACCTTATGTGGATTTTAATAGCTGTCCATTAAAAAGGCTTCATAATTCTCAACTGTTCATAAATCGACTTTACACAACTAAAGAAAGGAACTAAAGGCACTTTTAACGGCCGGCGTTCGTTAAAGATTTAATAGTGAGTCGTCCATTATGGACAATCGAAACAAATGAAATATAATAATTATAGGAGTAGTCATTAACATTTTGGCAATGGCTGTCCCTATAATTATTTAATTTTAAATGCCAACGACAACTCACCAGAAAATGAAATATAGTTAAAAATGGCGTATGAATACATGTGTTCCAAAAAATGGTCATTCTTTTTAAATGACATTTCCTTGTAAGAATATAGCTTTACAATAAGGATTGAACGTCAAACGTCCGATACCCCAAAAGCAGACTTAATACTTGTTCATCGGACAAATAACGTTAACAACATAATAAGAGATATAGTATAAGATGCACGATTTCTTCTTGCATGTATGTTCCTACGAAACTAGTAAATGCGTCCTGAACAACCATCCCTTGAACAACCATCACTGACCTCCAATTTTCCAATTTCACCTCGTCCAAACGCTCCCCGGCGGCTGAATCCGTCCCGCTGCTGTTGTTTGTGGTCGCGCTGCCTTCGCCGGCGAGGCGCCGTACGCTGCGGCAGGGTATTCGAGGCGGGGGGCTTTGATGGCAGTAATTAAATCCTCGGCAAGCACGCCCCCTACCCGCGCACGCCCCGCCCC
>BOPP01000091.1:4532521-4545441 GCA_017312745.1 Gryllus bimaculatus
CGGGGGAAGATGCGCGACGACGGGAGACGGTGGGGGACCGTTGGGCGGCGGGGATGGCGGTGGAGCGGTGATGGACGACGGGGCGGCGAAGGACGGAGGGACGGCGAGGGCGGGATCCGCAGCCGAGTGGTGTGTTTGCGGGCCTCCGTGGTGCCAGGCGGCGTATTCGCCGCTGCGTGTGGATGTAGCGACGGCGCGTCAGGGGCGGCTGTCACTCCAATTTGTTTGCGAATTCGAAAGTGCTTTGAGAACACAATGCGCTCCTGTAACTTCAGAGTAGAAGCACATCCAAAAGTTTGTTGATCTTCTTAGTACCACCTTTTTATGTTCATGAAGTTAATATGTAAAATATCTTTTTGAAACTCACCTACGACATTGTTTGAGGTTTTCGTGCACGATATTTTCCGTGACTGCGAGACAATGAACACAGAAATATCTTGTGAATGATTTTAGGTGTCGGTTAAAGAAAGGAAATAGATGTTCCAGCTTCACTGTTTTAGCAAAATTTCCGAACTAATAATAAATTATTCCTCAATACCATTTTTTAAGCTAGATAATAATGCTAGCGCGCGAATTTCATGATAGTAAAGGGGGAAAAACAGAATCGATTTATTCAGTTCTGAATCAACGAAAAAAAAATTTGCAAATTTAGACAGCTTTTTGCAATTGTTACCCTACTGGGATGTAAATCAAACAACGAACTCCTTTTTTATCAATTATGAACAAATAGCTTATACATCACTAAATATTAAATAATAATTGTTTAAAAATTTACTTCTATTCAGTGTATAACTTGTGTGGGAATATTGTGACGTAATGCACGGATTTTTACATTGTAACAGCCGTCTTGAGAGGAAGTATGACGAAGTAGAGAATGTACTGAAGAAATATGTAGCTGCATTCCGGTTCAGACGCTACTGCATTGTAATTTTAGATGTTGCAGGCATATAATCATACCGATAGAGCCATTATAGAGGTTATATGCAGATGCTTTTTCTCTTTCACCTAATATCTTAAAGTCTTTTAATAGTGGTTTGAACGAACGAATCATTAAATCATATTTTATTGTATTTCAGATTACAGAGCACACAAGGTACGAAACAATTTACCTAGGAAAGCAATATCCATACTAATCTGAGGTAGACAGTAAACGCTAATGGTTTACTGACAGGTAAGAGTGATGAAGTACGAAAGACGAATTCGTTTGAAAAATTATGTTTATGATCAAAACGAAAGAAAATAATAAAACTCGTTAAATATTTAAAGCTCAAAATTTCGTAAAAGAAATGTTTGGAACACATAAATAAAAAGAAAACTAATGAAAGTAAATTTAGATCATATTTATAACAAAGATAAGAAAATAACAATTGATTATCAAATCAAAATGTAAAGAAATAAAGCACTAAATTTGTTAACATAGTAAAAACTATTCCGAGTAGTGAACTTTTTGGTACAAAAATGAGTCAGAGGTGACGACAAGAGACCATACAATACGAAATCTTTTTACCGACGTAGACCGGTGTGTGCAAACGGCATTTTTAAATCTTCCATTGTAGAAAAGATAAAAGAAGTGATAAAAGGTAGCTGCGTGGAGATGCTGCGTCCTTGGAATAGTTACCAACGTTTCACTCATTCTACAAGTCACTTCAGGATGAAAATGTCAGAAACCTTGAAAATCTACGTGTCGTCATCTAAGCAAGACTATCCACTTGTTCACCCAGTAGAAGGTCGCACTATGACGACCGAGTAATTGAAACGACCAAAACCATGCACAGGGCGCGATGCCTCCGCCCAGACTCCACTGATTCCGCCCTTACGTTCTCATATTGATACCCAGCGGTTGATTGACTGTTAGTGATTCCGGGCGCTTCAACTGCAATGATCATTAGTCCTGTTAGTACAGTGCATGTTTTCTCCTCGGGAGATGGTGGAGAATCACTCGCTGAATGGCGAGATCTGGGTTTCCACAACTAGGTATCTCCCACGAACGGGGTACCGCCCCAGCCGGGACAAGCTCTAAGCTCCCGACCGGTATCCCAACATGTGTGGAAGGGCAGTGCCTGTTAGTTTAAGTGTGTGTAAGGGGAGAGGATAGGGCAAGGAAGAGATAAGAAAGATCGCGCGCGGTCCGTGGCCCGTTTGTGAGGGTACTGCTCCAGTCGCCTGGTGTTGATCGGAGAAACCGTGGAAAACTACCGATCAGAGCAACTGGCCGCCAGAATTCTCCTGCAGGCAGCGACTGAATTCGACCTGTCAAGCAAGTGACGAATATTCAATTTCACAAAATTAACAACAATCATAGTAGATGTACCCAATGGGGGTGTCCTCAATCAGAAATAGGGTTAGAATAGTACGGAAATTGCAGTTAGTTATAACTTCGAATCACAATTGATTTTAATTACTAACTATTAAAAACTAATACTACCTGTCAAGTGGAAATTCCACTGATCTGGTTATTTTTGTTTTAATTATATAATTTTCACCACAAGTGATGCATGACGAGCTATGGCGAACACGTCCTTCCTAAAACGGCCGGCCAAACTTGTATGTGTAGTATGATAAACACACGAAATGTACAATAAGTTCACACCAAAGCGGTGTGGCCACTCCAACTCTTTACGAGCATCAACCTACGGTCAATTCTGCATCATTGGAAGAAGCAGGGCAGAAAAACTAGTCTTCTGACACCCGCAATTCCTGAGCAGAAATGTTTCGAACTTTATGTTTCATGCTTCATTGCACAGTTTGAATCTCCTTATTCCAGCAGGTGTTTGTGCTACATAAACGTCGCCCGTTGAACGCGTTCGTATGAAGCGAGTTCGAAATTGAGGTTATTTCCAGCCAACAACTTTTTCGATAGCCAGGTCTGATATATGTTCTAGGAGATCAGTAGGTAATGCTGATTGAACAGGAGCTTTCATAGTTTGCGAAGTAGGTTCTCAGAACTGAACGTTGGCTAAACATCCATTTTAATTGATTAATTATTTCGTGTTTTCGGGCGCGTCATCTGCTATTGTCATTAGTCCTGTAAGTGTAGAGAATATTTCGTCGCTCTTATATACTTCATCGTGGTTGCGGGCTTCCCCTGCTGAATAGTAAGATCCGGCGCCAACCTACACGTGTTTGTTGGGGGGGGGGCACCAACCAAGTATCTCCAATCAGCGGGGCACCGTCACAGACGATCAAGCTCTACTCTTTCCACTGGTCTCCCGACAAGTGTGGTAGTGTAGTGCATGTGATTGTGTGTGTGTGTGTGTATGTAAGCCAACCTACCGTTGGCTAGTGGGGTTTCCGAAACCAGGTATCTCTCACCAGCGGAGCACCGCCCCAGTCATGACAAGCTCTAAGCTCCCAACAGGTATCCCAGCATGTGTGGTAGTGTAGTGCTTGTTAGTGTGTGTGTGTGTGTGTGTTTGTGTGTGTGTAAGTGAGGAGCAAGTATATGATAAGGATCAGGAAGGAAAGATTATGCGTGTTCCGTGGCCCATTTGTCAGGGTACTAGTCCGGTATTCTCACCTGGTGTTGATCAGAGAAAGAACGGCAAACTCCCGCTCAGAACAGCCGGGCGTTAGAATTCTTCTCCAGATAGCGGCTGAACTCGTCTAAGCTATCTAGTTAGAGCCGAAAATCGTGGAAACACGAACCCAAGGACCTCCCGGTCAAAGGCACTGCACTGACATCCGTTGATACCCTGAGCCACCTTAACCTGTCATTCATTGCGAACTCAGTGCGGTTTGTACATGAATATTCGCTGCGTGGTCCGTTATGGCTTTGGGGAGGGGGGTCGAGGGAGGAGTGCGAGGAGAGCGCGTGGGACAGCGCACGTGCGGCGCAGCTGGCCAACGAGGGCAGGAGGGCCACGAGCCAAGGGCCTCCGCTGGACCCGCGATCGATACTCTCCAGTGACCGAGAGCCTGCGCACGGGCTCTGAGGTAGTAGGACACATTTCTACTTTCTCCTTAAGCAATAGACAGAAAGTTATGTAATGTTGGGCGAAAAACAGTGAAGGTTCGGCAGAAAATCTCCTATTAGAGGGCCCTGGCAACGAAAAAATGTACAAATCCAGTTATTAGTTAGAAAAATAGTCCTCTAACTCGTGATGTACCAAAATCCATGTTTTGTGGTCCTTTTATATCGAATGACAGCAAAACCTCTGTCAGTCCGTCAGTCCGTCAGTCCGTCTGTCCGTCTGTCCGTCTGTCCGTCTGTCCGTCTGTCCGTCTGTGCGTCCGTCTGTGTGTCCGTCTGTGTGTCCGTCTGTATGTCCGTCTGTATGTCCGTCTGTGTGTCCGTCTGTATGTCCGTCTGTGTGTCCGTCTGTATGTCCGTCTGTGTGTCCGTCTGTGTCCGTCTGTGTGCCCGTCTGTCTGTCCGTCTGTCTGTCCGTCTGTCTGTCCGTCTGTCTGTCCGTCTGTCTGTCAGTCCGTCTGTCTGTCTGTCTGTCTGTCAGTCCGTCTGTCTGTCCGTCCGTCCGTCTGTCTGTCCGTCCGTCTGTCTGTCCGTCTGTCTGTCAGTCCGTCTGTCTGTCAGTCCGTCTGTCTGTCAGTCCGTCTGTCTGTCAGCCCGTCTGTCTGTCAGTCCCCCAGTCTGTCAGTCCGTCAGTCTGTCAGTCCGTCTGTCTGTCAGTCCGTCTGTCTGTCAGTCCGTCTGTCTGTCTGTCAGTCTGTCTGTCTGTCTGTCTGTCAGTCCGTCTGTCTGTCTGTCTGTCTGTCAGTCCGTCTGTCTGTCCGTCCGTCCGTCTGTCTGTCCGTCCGTCTGTCTGTCAGTCCGTCTGTCAGTCCGTCTGTCTGTCAGTCCGTCCGTCTGTCAGTCCGTCTGTCCGTCTGTAAATAACACTAACGACTAAACCGTTATATCGATTTTCTCGAAACTTGGCATTCCTGTTTCGATGTGGCTGATGTCGCGGTCTCTTAAATTAGAAACCGATATTTTAATTTTGGGGTGTTCTTTATATTCAGTCATGGGACATTTTCCAAATTTTCAAATGTATGGCTTCATTGTTTGTTATTAAATTTTGTTGTTGGATAGTGTGAATAACGTTGAAGAGAATGGTGCAGGTCTCATGTTGGGAGGAAACTAATTTTTTGAATATTGCAAAAATTAAAAAAAATCGGAGTCTTCTTTCAACTAAAGTATTAAAGATCGAGATTTTTCCATTATGCAATTTTTTCCTTAAAGATAGATTTTGAAGTAAGGTTGTGTATAATTATTAGAAAATTCGAGTACATTTCGCATTATTTTGCGTGAAAAACGGGGGAGAAAGTACGTGTTGTTTTAGCCCTACATTTTTTTTCAATTTCTCCCCACGGGTATTCCTGGCAAGACAGTAATTTAATTCCTGGCAAGGTAGTTTTGGGATGAATCTCGGCGCGCGACGCTGAACTATTTTGCTTTTTTCGAAAGAAGGAGAGGGTACATTTTACCAAGCTAAGGTGAATCTTCCAACATACTTCTATCGGTCATGCTTAAAGTAACCTATTTACAGAATAGAGCTTTCACCGTTTTTTCCTAGGCCCGAAATATATTTGAATTTTAAATGTGTTTAATTTGAACTTTTTTATACTCTTTCACACTGTAATTCTCACACTGATTTGCACATATTTGCACTGATCTTACACTACATTCTTCACTAATTTATACTATACTATATTTAAATTATGAACAATATTTACAATTACACTTTCATCCTAACAACGAGATAACATCAAACTACTTATTTAAAACTAAAGGTTCTCTGCGGGAAAATTCCATTTCTTATTTTCAAAAATTTAGTTCTGTACAAATTCAACATTGACTAGATTAATGCTGCCTCCTCACAAAGTCAATTTTTTCTATTCTTTAGAAATCAACAAAAAAATACTCTAAAAATGAACTGTTTTCGACTCCAAAAAAAATATTCCAACACTGGTTTTCAGAACTTCAGTGTTGTAAAGTAAATATTATCTAGAGCTGTCAAGTTCACAAATGAGAATTGTACAAATAAAAGTCAGCATCCGTTTGCCTTAGTGTGTGTGTGTGTGTGTGTGTGTGTGTGTGTGTGTGTGTTTGGGGGGCTAACATACAGATTGATCACAAATTCCCAGAAAGTGTAGGAAAATCCTACAAAATTGGAAGTAAATTTAAACTTTAGAAAAATAATACAGTTAATAATTTTAAAAAGTTCAGACCAACGCAAGTTAAATATTATGTAAAGCTATTAACTCACTATATGCACGTCACTAGATATGTGTGTTGCATGAAAATGTAATCCCACTCTTTAGTCAGTTTTGAAAAAACTTCTGAGAAAAATCACAAATCTGAAATGAGTGTTCTGAGAAAAATCACAAATCACACTCTACTGGATAAAGAAAGAAACCGAAACATCGGGGAAGAGGGCAAAGTTAAGTCCATTACGGAATGGATATCAGAACGAAGAAAAGAATGTAATGAGAGAGAATGGAGGAGAAAAGAATCGTGGGGATTACTAGGGATGAAAGACCGAGAGGAAGGAGAAGATGGAAGGACTCGTTATAATTCTTGAAAAGGAACAAGTCTTGGACTTTTTAAGAAGAAGAAGATGAAAAATAAGAAGAAGAAAAATAAGGAGGAGGAGGATAGGAGGAGGATGGAAGGATATGAGATGGATGGAAGGATATGAGGAGGATGGGAGGATATGAGGAGGATGGGAGGATAGGAGGAGGATGGGAGGATAGGAGGGTGATGGGAGGATAGGAGGAGGGTGGGAGGATAGGAGGGGATGGGAGGATAGGAGGAGGATGGGAGGATATGAGGAGGATGGGAGGAGGATGGGAGGGGAGTAGGAGGATGGGAGTAGGATGGGAGGATAAGAGGAGGAGGAGGGGAATAGGAGAAGGAGGAGGGGGATGATAGGAGGATAGGAGGAGAAAAAGGAGATATCAGGAACAAGCTAAGGTGGCGGGCGCGATCATTTGGATTGTGTTCCGAGAGGCGCGCCTGGAGAGCGAGGCGTGTTTCGAGGGGATTAGGAAAGTGTCCACAGTCGGCTCGAGGGCCCTCCAGAGGGATCACCGTCCAATTCGCGCCAAGGGGAGGCGAGGCCAGGCGAGGCTGTGCAAACGCTCAGCGATATTGGCCTGTCAGCGCGCTAATCCCTGGGGATTACGCCCGCGATTCGCAACGCGGCTTAAGCCCGGACCCCCTCCTCCCCTCTTTCTCTCCCACCCCTCTACTTTTCCCCTCGTCTCGAAGGGGGACTACGCAACTGCTGAGGGGCGAAACGTTATTTGACCAAACGGAGTTGCAAGTGGCCATTATATCCCAACACCAAATCCATCCATTGGTAATTACCCTGATTTTGTACAAATACCCAGTTTCTGTTTCGAATCTATACTAATAACTGCACCTCATGCAAAGGAGTATGAAATCAAATTTTCGCCAGAGTAGATAACTGAATGTACTTGTTCCAATTTTATTGCTTTTCTTTGGAGATATTGAGAACTACGTTAAAAAAGACATTTTAATGACACTAGAAGCGTTTACAGTGACATTATTTTGTCAATTGCTTCATTTTCAACACGTATAATCGCTTTGTGATGAAGTGAACGGAAGTGATGATAGCAAGTTACTTGAAGTTCGACATTTAAGATTTAAGATGAACGACATTTAAGTGGAAAGATTAGTAAGTGTATATGCACGCCATGCCAAGCCCACTTGTGTCTGTCTACAAAAAATGTTCAGTGATTCTAATTAGTAAGAATAAAACGTTTCAATTACATTTTCAGAAATATGTGTAACTCTGTATTCAGAATAAATAGTGATTCTGCTGCCCCAGAATTTTTAACCTCTCTCAGTTCATCAGTTCTTTGATAATAGACTACTGACCGGTATGAACAAACTTTTTGATGTTTCTGATTGTAGTATACTAGTAGTGCTTATGTAGTACCTTTCTGTTTTTTACGTCGAGTCTTTCTATTTCTCGATGTAATATCAAGTGTTCAGCTAGAATACGTTTATGCCATTAACAGTTACTAATGATTTTGGAGTTCAAAATCGCACGCATTTGAGAATCGTTTGTCTTTTCTTTAAATTATCAGCTTTCAGGCGGCTTGTACCATATTTGGTAAAAAAAATGTTTTTATGGTTGGATGAAGCACTGAGCATCTTTTGCGTTGTGTTTAATTCCTGTAAATGTTATTTTTGAGGAAGTGAATTTCGTCCGCTTTTTGCGCTAGTCCTTCACTGTGCGGTACTGGTTTTATTCTCCAGTAGCCAACGTTGACCCCACCCCCTGTGCACTGCACGAGGAATTCATTGAACCTTAGCTCCTTATTAAGCGTATTAATGGACTAGGCGGAGAATCTGGACGAAAACGGGAATCTCGGTTGTGAAACGAGACTTTCCTGACAGGCCGGTAATTTGTGTTCTTGATTGTCGTGCAGATGAATTTCGTGCGGTTTGGAGTAGTAATTTGTGAGGCAAGAGTAACATTAATTGAAACTGAACTCCAGACCTTTTATGTGCTCAATGTTTCAATTAACTTTCGAATGTAGAAAACTTTTCGTTGCAGCAGATGTCGACGCTTCATGTTGCTGTTTGAAGGGGGAAAAGTCTTGCTTAGCTTTTGGAAATGAGAAAGTAGTTGTAATTTGTGTGTTGTCAAAACTTGTTTGACATGGGTTTGTCCACCTTTCTAGTTATTTCTGTTTACTATCTTTAGCCTCACCTGCAAATAATTCAGGATATTTGTAACCAGATTTAAGCCATTACGATTGCTATGAACTTTCCATTAATTTACATTTTGTTAAATTTATCATTGTTTATTTAAATATATTCACAGACGCTTGCATCAATGTAAATATCTTCTGTATATGTAATATACACAGGAAAGACGCATGATTGCATCAAAGAGATTTAAAATGAAAAATGTAGTATGTTGTATATTATTCTATACGTTGAAGCATTCTTATTTGTGCTTGACAGTTGAACCACTGCAGAGACAGCGTTTTCCAGCACTGCAGCCCCTGACACGTTCGTGCTGCATGATCTTTCGCAGGTAAGTCCTATTCTTTTGATTTTTATCACTCCGATACCTATACTGTCTTAATACGTTTAATTGTTATGGAAATGAGTGAAATTTTGATGAGGGCATCATAAACGCGTGGCAGAACACTCAGCCTGTTCGACCCAATATACCCTTCATTTATTCATTCCGAGTTGGTGACTACAAGGGAACATTTCTTCGCTGGAAATCGCCGATTCTAATGCGTGTCACTAGGAAACTAGTCGATGTCGTCACGTGACTCTCGAGTTTTGTCACTCCCAAACGTCAAGTTAGATACTACGTAAAGGAAAGAATCAGCAGGCGCCGTATACCTCAACCGTTTGTTACTCTTTAACATGTTACCATCAAGCAGAATTGGAAATTGGCTAGATTAGCGCAGATCTAGCTTTTCCTCTGTCCCTGCAACGACTTTGATAATGTGGTCCTAGAGTTCGAGTATCGACAGCGGCAGATTTTCGACACTAACTGCATAGCTACGTCAAAAATTCAGACGCTGACTGGGGGAGAATTGTAGCGGAGGGATGATCTCATCGTCAGTTTTCCATAGTTTATCCTATCAACACCAGGTAGATACCGGAGCAGTACCCTAGCAAACGGGTCACGGATCCTGGACGCTCTCCTCTCCTCTTGCCAACATGCTTACACTTACATGAACTACACTTCCACACATGTTGAGAGACCAGGCGGGAGCGTAGAGCTTATCCCTGCTGGGGTGATGCCCCGTTGAGAAGATATTTCGAGAGAGAATCCCCCTCTAACCCATATGTAGCTCAGAATCAAATCTCATTATCGATCCGATAGTGGAGTCACCACCTGTCATTCAAACACATTAAACACAAACAACACTAATGAACTAAGCAGTTGAGCCTGAAAATATCAATCAAGTAATGAATACCCATAAAAACTAATCTTTGGGAACAAACTTATTTTTCTTTCGCCGTAATCTACAAAATAAGACATTTTGGAATTTCTATTACCCTGTCTATTACACTATCGAATTTGGATTTCAGTGGCACTGCAGAGACATCAATTGATGCTCTGAGCCACCTAAGCCGGCCGGAGGCAGTGGACGAAGAGGTCATAGGAGACGGGGACGGTGAAGGAGTCTGCTACTGTTGCGGGGACGAGAGCGGGACGGTAACGAAGAGACCGTGCCGACGGGCGAGCTTGAGGGAACGGCGGCAGTGGCGGGATGGGGCGGCGGGGCACGGCGCGAGGCGTCGTGAATCGACGAGGGCGGTGAGGGTAACGGGGACGGCGGGGCGGAGAGGGCGGCGTGAGGCGGCGTGGGGCGGCGTGAGGTGGTGTGAGGCAGCGTGAAGCGGCGTAAGGCGGCGTAAGGTGGCGGAAGCCGGGTGGGGCGGCGTGGGGCGGCGTGGGGTTGGCGTGAGGGCGTGAGGCGGCGTGGGGAGGCGTGAGCGTTGTGGAAGGCGGGTGGTCGCGTGGCTGGCGGCGTGAGGCGGCGTGAGGCAGCGTGAGCAGCGGAGGCGGCGTGAGCGGCGGAGGGGGGTGAGGCGGCGTGAGGCGGCGGTGAGCCGGTAAGGCGGGTGGGGCGGCGTGGCAGTGGTGCGGCGTGGGGCGGCGTGGTGGGCGACGGGGCGGCGTGGGCGGCGTGGGGCGGCGTGAGCGGCATGTGAAGCGACGTGAAAAGCGGCGGGGGCGGCGGTGGGTGGCGACTCGCCGCAGCGCCCGCCGTTACGCTGCAGATAATTTTCTAGCTCATTGGTCGCGAGGCGTGTGATCAAGCGACATAAATCACGACGCGAAATAATTTGTAAAAGCGATCGGCCTGAACCGGTGAACATGGCGCTTTACAACATAATTCACCGGCCGTGTCCAGAAGCGGCGCGCTTGTTTGAAATATGCTCGTGGGGGCGCACGCCCTTTTTTTCATACTTTTTTCGAAATGCACACAAAACAGCTAAACAACGTGTCAGGAGCTATTTCGTCGATTGGTCGCCGCTCACCAACCAGCTACTTGTTTTGCTATTGCATTTAATAATTCCGCTCAATAACACACCGACACGCGAGGAAATCGAAAAGCGAGCTGAAAAATCAAAGTAAAAGAATGTGTGAAAGAGGAAAAAAATAATGTGAAACACGTGTCAGGAGAATTAGCATTTCATTTCCATGATAATGTTTCAGCGTGTCATTGAAATTGAATTTTTAACTGGGCGTAATGGACTTAATGCAGCACCCCGCGTATTTCAGAGCGGCGTTGTTTAGGTCGGGAGAAGTGGGAGGCACCAATAAATTCAAACGAGCAGCGCGGAGGGCTGGCGAATGTTTGCGTCAGGACCACAAAAACCGCTTTGGCTTCGGGTTTTCGCGTCGGTTGAGCTGAAATGTTTGGCGTCAGTTCCATGTAATCGTTGTTTTGAGTCAGATTATCTTTTACATTTACGCACTTCGTGCTCGGAAATTATTCCCATGTATTTAAATTCTCACCCATAAAAATTAATAAATATTGTTCTAATTTGAAGAAAAATATGCTCATAGTCAAACCATAAAAGTATCAACGTTTCGGGCACTACTGAAAGATACGCATTTGTATCAATACAATGAAATTGAGGAGATTTTTAAACGCTTTTATTTGACTTGTTATGACTATAATAGTACCTCACTAGGTGATCTCTTGTGATTACATCACACAGAAAGAAGAGCTGTAGAAAAGCCACAATAGAAATGTACTATATATATGCACGAAACGAACAATTAAAAACCCCCAACGTTGTTTTCTGATGTTAAGTACACATTCGCCACAACTGAAATGGGTGAACTGTCAAATTTTGTTATCATATAGTCACTATTTAATTTGAACGCACATTTAAACATGTCTCTGAAAATATACTTGATATGTTTTTATTTACCAATATCATGTAAGTTGGTGTTATTATGAATGCATTGAAACAATTAATTTTTTCACATTATTAATATTGAATGTTTTCACTATACCAACAGATAACAGGAGCAAGGGATGAGGTATCTAGGGTCCACTACCTGTAATTTAAAGGAAGATATTGAAATTTGGTTAAGTAGTACGCTCAATTTTTTTCGAAGCGAATCCTATAATGTTTTAAATACGAGAGGTTTAACAAAATCATGTGAGTTTTATTTAAAAATTAAATAATTACTTAAAATATTTATGAAGTTCAAAATTTAAATGTTATATTAAATTAAAGTGTTAAATAAAGTTAAATTTTCTATTGAGCATTTTTATAATAAACCATAGGAGTAGGGAATAATATAGAAATGGAACTCAATAATCATCTTCGGAGAAAAGAATATTAACTCTTTTAAACACGCAGTGAAACGAACCACAGATCTGAAACGAGCAGAGGCTATTTGGGTTGTGAAAACAACATCTATAACAAAAACAAAATAAACTTCGTGATAATAAATTGCTATGAATTGATTGATTGAGGATTGAAGATTCCTCAGCACTAGTGTTAATCCGTTTTTGTCGTTCAAAAATGATATGGTACAAAACAAATCTAATGTAAATGACACACATGAAGCACTTCTATATTTTTAAGACAGTTGATTGGCTTTAATTAAAATAAATATTTACACGATAGACTTATGAATCAGTTTAGACATGCATCCTATTGTTTAAGAAAGTCCCACAATCTTTTGTCTTTGTATATTACCTAAGCATATACTACGAAATCGTAGATCAAATTCTTTTTAATTTTTCGTCTACTACGTACTTACGCGAGAAAGTATTGAGTACCTGAGAGAGTTTAAGAAGAAAATATAATGCTACAGGGAAAAGTGGCGATTTTTATACAGAAAAGCTCTTACTGTAAGTGCTGTAAAAGCGGATAGTAATTCTTACTTCTGTGTGTGGTAGTATTTTCACTAACACGTTATGAAGTCAGAATCTATGATTGAAAG
>BOPP01000091.1:4555896-4566446 GCA_017312745.1 Gryllus bimaculatus
CTTCCCCTTCTCCCTCCCCCTCTACCCCTCCCCGCCCTTCCCACTCCCGCTCGCGGCCGCGGAGCATTTGCTGGCGATTTCAGCGAGCACCGGCTCTCTGCGGTTTTCTCTTCCTTCCCACACTACCCACCTCGACCCAGCGCTTTCCAACTCCCCGTTGAAATTAGAGGCAAAACTCTAGAGTGCAAGGGTAGGGGCGATTGTGTTGCCGGGTACAGCAATAGGTGAGGCTCGCGCACTTGGAATGAAAAAATGTTAATGCATTTACGGAAATTACAATACACGTGGAGATGAAGAATTTATAGAGATGTTTGCTGAAAAATCGGTAGCAATTTGCAAGCGAGCCTTTTCCACCGTCCGCGACTACTTGTGTCCCACCAGCCCACGCCAGGCCTACAAATCGTAACAATAACGTTAGAGTTGTATTTTAGTACCTGCAAGAAGGTGCAAGGGCAGTGGTCGCTACTATAATTGTCTCCACCAGTTTATACGAGAGCTCAAAGGTCAATTTAGTTTAGGAGGCGCTCCGAAACCTTTTGTCACGGAGGTGTTCCATCTTCAGGCAAATGCGCGAGTGGAGTGGTGAACGTACCGCCGCAGTGTGGGGGCAATCCCTCCGGTGCTGCTGCCCGGAGGTGATGTGAAAAAGAGATCGTCGCACGGAGGAGTTCCGCAAGAGATTTTCGCATAACAGTTTCCCAATAAGTAATGTATCATCTAACACTGTGTTTATAATAATCCAACGTGTATGCGAACATTATAAGCGTATCCAACGTGTATGTGAACGTTTACTACTCAGGGTTGAAATTCTTCCAGTTCACCAAACCGCGATAAGTGAAGCGTTATTCCATGAGTCTCTGTAGGCTGATGAGGAACTGTTCATTTACCCCCAGTTATGTCTACAATATTCTAAGAGAATTCTCAAAAAAAGCCATTGCGGACATTTTAAGTTACTTTAAATGCGTTTTGAGGAGGATTAATGTAATTACAGAGGAAGTTAACATTTCATTCGATTTCTTTCGATAGGACGATTCGATTTACACAATTTGTAGCCGTATGTTTCTAGAATATTTGATTGTTTTGAAAGACTTCTAGAAAAGATTTTAAGGATTTTAATACCAATCCAGGTGGTTTCAAAACATCTACTAGTGGTGAAACACTGTGAACTACAACATTGCCAAAACATGGGACGGTAAGATACCATTTGTCAGATAGACAATAATTAAACATTATTTTGTTAAGAAACTTAAGCATAAAAATAATACCTGTCAATACTTTTTCATTTAACTTTCAACGACAGCTGAGCAACAAGAGTGTTGTTAAAAAATTATATTTACAACGTTCTGGTATGGCACATACAAACATTTCTAAAATGAAAATAGTTGTGAGACACGACGCGCTAAGCCAGTTTATAAATATTATAATACTTTTGTAACCGTATTTAATCCGTCCCAATGTATGATATACCAATATGTATCATAAAATGTAAAGGAAAAGTCAATACAAATTTACAAGAATAATTTTTAACTCATTTACTCAACATCCAAAGCTGAATGCTATTAACTCTTTCATAACTTACTATCAAACAAGTCCCCTAAATGTGGAATTGTACTCATTATTTTCCCCCTTTAATAGACAGTAATTTTGTCAAACGTGAGAGAACAGTATTTCCTAGCAATATATGGAATTATTTGGGTGGCATAAAAGGTGTACTCGATGTTATGAAACTTTAAAAAAATATTCCGGTGCTTATTTTTTGATATATGAAGAATTATTTATAATTGTCAATCCTTTGTAATTTAACGATATAGTAACCGCATTTTAACTGTAATATCAATCAAAACGTACCATTACATACTGTAAAATATAAATAAAATAACCTTTCATGTGACTTCTTGGCTGTCTGGGAGACGCCGCGTTGTTGGCAGAGAGGCCGACGTTTCGCCTGTCATATCGCAAGCATCTTCTATATTACAACGTTTCATGTCTCGCATATCTTATTTACGAATTCTACGCCAGGGGCTGTTACATAAGATAATTTAGAGGTCATGTATTGATCTTCTACTCTATTTGTATTGATTGTAGAAATCGCAGAGAACTATCGATCACACCTACCGAAAATGCCTACCCTTTGTGACGTAGTGAAATAAGAAATAAATTTCAAAAACAAAATAAAAATAATATATTCAAAGATTATGTACAAGTTACAATGAATTGCTAATTTTAAAACACTCCGGCAACCTTTTCCTTTCAGAACACTGCTTTACCGCAGAAAACACAAGCCACGCGTGATGCGCGGTGTCGGACCTCCGTCCCGTGACAATTACCGTCACATGGCCTGACGCCAAAATTTAACCCGGTCGTGGCGACCGTATGCCTACAGCACGCGAGATTGTCTGGCCCTTACTCTCCGGACATCTCGCCCACACTCCTACACCCCTTGTACACACGTACAAGCTTCCCGATGCAAACTGAATGAGAACGCGGGCGCAGATGGCGCCGCGTTAAATAGTTGAGGCTGACACCCCCACCACTGTTCCATAGATAGACTCGCAGGCCAGCCTTGGTTTACGCCCCCACACAGGGTTCTAGGGTTGGCTGCCTGCTTCCGTAAACGAGGCTCGCCGGCAGCATCCTCGGAGTTTACAGCCTCCGGTATTTTTGGCTCTGCGGCACTACCTGAGTCAACCGCCCGAGCGCAAACTCCCGGATGTTCAGGCTCAACCCCTTCCTCCCCCGCAGCGTACTTTCACCAACCTAACGGTTCTGGCCCTCGTGTTAACGACGCCACACCTTGCTGGGTGGCGAGAACGTACGGCAAAACGCAGCTTGCGAGGATATACCTATCTAGGTGTGCCCCAGCGAGGTACTGTCTCTGCTGGAAGAAGCGCCTGAATGGGCTCCTGACATGTGTGGTAGTGCTAGAGCATTCTTAGTCTGAGTGAGCCTGAAAGAGAAGAGGAGAAAACAAGAATGAGGAAGATAAGATCGCGCGTGGCCCGTGGGGCGTTTGTTAGAGAACTACTCCGGCATTCGCCTAGTACTGATGGGAGGATAACCACTGTTCAGAGCACCCGACCCCTAGAATAGTTCTTTAGAAACCAGCTGAATTCAACTAGCTAGATAACTAGTATGATGTAACAAGTATGAACCAGCTGAATTCAGCTAGCTAACTAGTATCACAATTCCGGCACTGCCGGCGTTGGAACCCTAGTACATCTCGGATAGCGGCAGAGATAATGGTAATGCTATCTCTGATCCCACTAAGCTGATTTCTTTTGTCGGTATAATTAAGTGACACATGTTTATTCTCACTTTGATTACAGTTTTCCTCTTCATTCTCCCTTCCAGGTACAAAATATATGCACTTCCCCCGTTCTGCAAAAATCACGTATTGGATATATCTCGTTGGCTTCTCAGGCGGTCTCTTTGCTCTGATCGGTAGTATCCTTTGGGGTATACACTTAATACCAAGTAGATCAGTTCATGCCACTTAAGTCATCTCAACCAATAGGTCCAAGAATAGAATTCGTAAATAAGATAGGCAAGACATGAAACGTTATTTTGCTAAAAGTCTTATAATCAAAAGATAAAATAGTACATTATAAAATGATCTTTTTTTATTCTTTAATAATTGTCTTTATCTATATTAATGTTGAGCGATTCTGTTAAGTGTTTCATTTAACTTGCTGATTATTTCTACCAGTATATCATGAAGCATGAGTAAGTAATATTAAATACTAATTTTGATAGTGAATAAGTTCTTTATATGAATAGGTGATGCTCATCTGAAGTGTTTAGTTCACATTTTATGTTTTACACTTCAGGTATTTAATTTTTCTATCTAAAATTTAAATTGAGAATAACATAATATGGGTATTATTAGGATTGTAATTAATTTATAAACAGGTAAATCAAAGTACAGGAAGGTAGACTAGGACCCCATAAAATTAACGAAATAATTGACATTATATTACGTAGCTGAAATGAAATTATATATCATAATAAAATAATAGTATAATGAAACAATGAAAAAAATTATAATCGTATTTATGAAGTTTGTGAAAAGCATTCTCAGATCACCGTTCTTCCACAAAACGTGAACTATTTTTTCCTCCTTTAGTAACAAAGGCGTCGTACAAATGGAGGAAAAAGGTGACGATTTTGATGTAGCAGAACAAAAGAGTATAATGAAGATGTAGGAACAGGGTGGAAAAACCAGACCGTCGGCACCGCCGTGCACAAAGCACGGTCGATAAATTTTAACTCTCTCGTTCTCTGCTGCTCATGTTCTCGAGAGCATACCGCGCAAAGCATTTGAAATTCAAATGGTTGCATAGGCCAACGATTACACGCATGCTGAGTATCAAGTTATTCTTGTGAAGACGATCGCCTAGTATTGTGTGCGATGCTCATGCCTTTGAATTATGCACAGGCCGGGGCACGAAAAATCCTTGGCAAATGCGAAATCACAATGAGGGCGAGGGTCTTTGCAGCGATCCAGAACGAAGTACGCGAGAATAGTTTATTTGGGAACTTAACAATGGATTCGAATAATTTGATTAACATTTCGAATTTGTCTTGAAATAGATCATTAAAAAACAAATTATGCATAAAATGAGAATGTTTGTTTTATATTATGAATTATGTAAGAAATGGTAGTTAATATGCTTATTCAAAATATATGAAAAGTTTTGAGGCTGTTATTTTTAATTTCAGTAATACATTTCTCTTTCTAAGGATAAGTGTTAAAATGATTCTTGAAGGAAATGCACATTTTGTTTCAATTATTGCATGAAGATGATTTCAAAAACGGAGGTTAGAGATTGCTTTTGCTTGTATAATTGTAGCAAAAATGTAAGCATTTTGGTCTCTACTCACCGAAAACTTAACTTCATATACTTCTCATCCTGTTCTTTATTTCAGTCTCGTCTGTCCTTGACTATACCAATTCTTCTACACCTCTTTTAGAATGTGATTCTTCCAATCCTTCTTTACGCTACCAAAACGTCTTCCTTCCGTTCATTTTTAACTAGAATATCTTAAATTGCCTTCGAATCTTGAGAAACGTTTGTTAGCTTCCCTGAGGTGATAGGAGAATATTTTTTTTTTATTTTTTTTATTTTTTAAATGTCGTTCTTTTAGTTTCATTCAAGATACTTCTGCATAATATTGCGAAACATTTTGTTCAAAACTCGCGTTTCTCCTAGGGTTAAACGGTATCCGAAAACTACTGAATATTATCTTGAACGGCTCTCTAAGGCGGAATGTGGATACTTTCCCTTTCTCAATATATTTATGATACGAGTGGCAAAAGAGGCATTTTATTTTGCGTTATCGCAAAATAAAATGCCTAATTTCGTTACGACACGAAGCCATTAGGTCGAAAATAATATTACCATTTTTACTATGTGAGTCATATACTACTTTTTTATACTTACTCAGTTTCCTTTTATTTTAATTCAAGTTTAGAAATCACTTCAATGAACGTTAAGATCAGTTGAAGTTAATCAGTCGAAAGTATTTGGTTTTCTTTGTCATTAACAGTTTTATCTGAATATTTCAGCATCGACTCATGTTTAGTTTTAGGGTTAAAATTGAACTTTTAGTACGTTCTAAAAGTAAGCATTTTCATTACTAGCTGTCTAAAAATGGTGATCTCCGAGAAACTTTGGAAATAAGCTCTCCCTTTTTGAAACAACCTATTCAATTGCGTTCAGAAATGAAGTCGAGGGAAGGGCCCGTATTTCTGTCAGCGACTCTCACTCCCCTGCCTCTCGATTGGCCACCCGCTTCCCCCACCCCGACCCCCACCCCCACGGCCGCGGAGTCGCGTTTCAATTTGTAAATGGTAAAAACCACAGAAGGACAAAAAAGCGTATTATTGTCGGAATGGCCCACTTCCCGTCTCCCGGTGACAAACCATATGGCGGAGGGAGGCGCTTCGCTTAATAAGCGGCTACTGCGCTTGGACTTAACCTCTCATTACGCGGATGGGGAAGGGGGCGGGCCGATGCGACAACGTCCGCTGCCAACCGCGCCCTTCTAACGGCACATCGCGCGTCGCTCGCCGATTCCATCTCCGCTCTCGGAATGGTGGTGCCGACCTGTGTGTGACGCGCGTAACGTATAGCTTAATCGATTTGAAAGAACGGTCGAGAATCGGGCTTTAACTCGTTTCAGTCGTGTGACTAATTATTTTGACACGAAATGCTGACAGATCGTATTGGGAAGTTTGTTCGGTGAGTAATATGTAGAAATGGTTTTCATTTATTTCAGGAACGTTACCTAACTTGTACTGGGGCTGTATTACGTAGGTCAATCAAAAAGTGCCTCCAATTTTTTTTATATAAGATGCAATTAGTTTAGTGAAAAAAATTAATTTGGCATTATTTCTTAAGCCGCATTCTATAATTACATGCGTCAGCCCACAGCAGTCAGTTAAAAGATGGCCAACATCGATGTTCGTATGAGAGAGCGTTGTGTGATAGAATTCTTGATTGCAGAAGGTGAAATGCCCATTCTCATTTATGAAGGATCTAAAAATGTGTACAGTTATGCAACTGAGAAAGTCTGCACTGTTAGACGATGGGTTCATCTAACCGAAGACTTGCAAAAAATATTCTGTGATGCTTGAATTCAAACAAAGTGTTTCCCGAAACGTCTTTTTAAAGAATCATCATTATTTGGATTGTTTTCTATTGTAAAGAAGGTCAGAACTGTTAAAATGCTGCCCGGGATGAAGGCAATGGTGGGGGATGGGGCGTGCATCAGACTGTACTTGTTTAATTCCGTCACTGAAAGTTTTTGGTACAGTGCGATTCTGTGAACGGCTATTATAAAGGAACACTGGGAAGTTGATTTGGATTTGATTTTTAGGACCCGTGGATCTAAGCTCATTAAACGTCTGTGGCTAAAGAACATTTACGAAGAAAGCAGAGCTGGCAACTTAAAAATATCATTTTTATATACCCCAAAACTTTTATATGAGTTTTGCAGAATTTTCCTCGTACGATATCAGACATGCAATTTTTAATCTGCCTTTATAAATAACACACATTTTGTGTACGTAAGAAAGGGTGAATACACACATGCATGTCAGAAGGGAGTGTAAAAATACTGAAGAAAGAAAAGAGTATAATTCAATTTTTATGTTTTCTTATGAATGAAACATAACACGACATGGGAAAAAACTCGAACAGTTTTTTCGCTATAATGTATGTTATTTTACATGCATCTACAAAGGTATAGGCTATTATTAATATTCACTACATTTTAAATGAGTTACAAAATGACATTGTCAAAAATTATGACAACGTGGGAACATATACATTATGTTCTTTTTTTGTTGTTTTTTTTCCAAGTACAGCCATTGCGGACGCTCCAGAAAAATTTTTAAATATGTGAAGATAACTAAGTTTCATCTACGAAATATTACATTGTGTAAATTCATTACACGGCAATCCCTGAATATGATCAAATCAGAAAGAAAACTAAATTACCTTTTATAACTTTGATATGGTCTAACACTCCACTCATAGCATGTAGTAATTTTGTTTCAGACACTTTGACGGACGTATCTTGTAGTTTATTTGATAAGCGTGATATTGTGGTTGCTGCTATGTTACAGTCACTCTGACTTTGAGGTTCACCTGCACCCCATTCTATCGCCTCATTCCTGCCATCACAATATCTTTAATCGCAGGTTTACCCCCGACTCACCCACGTCTATATGTAACCGTCACCCAACGCACAGTAGCCGACTCTTATGTTTCAGGGAGGGCAAAAAAAGGAAGAATTCTTTGCAAATATCCGACAGATTGATGTGTTTAATTTTTCAGTGGCTCGGTGAATACCGCCTATACCAAATTCTGGACATCAATGTTTTTAAGTTTTTTGTGCTAAATACTTTTGCAGAGGTTTAATGTACTGGTAAATTCAAAATGACATCGCAGAAGAACAATGTTATAACAAGAGAAGAGCAATAATTATTTCGTATTAATTTTATTCAAAACGAATTGTCATTTTGCAAACTTGTACGTTTCTAATGATTAAGTTTTATTCTAGTACATTGAAAATTACGGACTTATGGAAAGTAAACAAAAACTTCAATCATTTCAAGTTCAGCTATCCGGACATATGGATCCTACTTGATACATTTCGCTTGAAATCATATTTTTTAAAAAGCAAAGAAAAGAGGCATTTTAACATACTACTTTGTTTCACAAACATAATAATTGAGAATTAATAAAGTAAGTGAAGAGAAGAGAGAGTAATAATTCTTCTTCACTGAAAAACATTCGAGGGATGGATAAGATCGTATACTTGCAAAACATGTTGAACAAGGACGAAAACATACCTATATGCATGAGAAGCGTGAAATTTTAGTCATTTAAAATCTTCAATATTTTAAATCTTGAATTCCACAACCGGGGACAATAGTTCAATCATATTATACTGTAAATCTATGCTGTTGAACTTGTGTAAAAAAAGAAGCCTGGAAATGTGTAAAGACTTCGAAGTATGCCTGAATATGTGAAAATGACATCCATATGTCGTAAACCTGCCAAAGGCAGAAAATAATTGGTTTTAAACAACTGCCAAAGGTGATATATGATAGAGGATTTTTATACATACGCAGTGTTCGGTCTTCTGAGAATGAATTCAAGTTTTCCCCCTGTTTTCTCTGACGGTGTCAACTTGGCAATTTTTGTAGGGAAAATTTAAGTTTTGTGTGAGTGAAGTTTACTGTAAGCTTTGAGCATTTTTTTATCATATTTAATTTTCATTTTTATTGGTGTATGATACATTGATCATAACTACAGAACTTTTACAAATGTAGTTTTTGATGACTTATAATATCCATGTATTCTACTTTAATACTAAATTTAATTATCCACGACCAAGGAAGCTAATGAAACTACCTTTCTTATTCTTCTCTTCGAATTGGATGTTCAAAAATGTGTGTAGGAGGAACCTGTTATTAATTCTTGTCCTAGAATCTGTGATTTGTGCATGGTTAAAGTGGGATAGGTGTTCGATTTGTTTGATGCATGAATATAACTTGTTAGAAGTGTTGGTAATGAGAGATACTATATATAGTGTTTTTAATTTTTTATGTCACAGGAAATTCGATACAAATTTGGGGCATTTGTTATAGTTGTGGGGTATTTATTTTCTGGATGGTTGGAATTTTCTTTAAGTTAGTTATCAAAGCATTGAACGTGATAGGGCACTCTTAATCGATTGGAAAATATCTTTATAAATCACTATGTCAATGTTCAGAGAAATTTTCCTTTTGAAATTAATTAGCTGTTTTAATTGGAATATTTTACATTAGAGTGGTGTAGCATTAGACCAATATGGTCTTTCCACTGTAATTTCTTATCAATATTTACTCCTAATGATTTGATGTTTTGATGGAGTGGGGTCCAAGAAATTAATGCATTATTGATTTAGATGAGGGGGGTAGAAATTGGCATAAGGGTAAATATATTTGCATTTGATTTTGAAGCTAAGTTTCCGTTTTATAGACAATTCATTTATTTTGTCTAGATCCCTTTGTATCTTATTCCTTCTTATATTGATTAAAGAACTGAACCCATATTTAATGGAATAGTCAGCATATATAATAGTATCGTCAGAAATGGGTTTTTCGTATCACCTGCCTCCCACCATGAGTGGCTAGTTTCCAGAACATTAATGTTCATTCTTAATTATTTCGACGTCTCAAAATCACACAGAAAAAAATATGTAGGGACTTTTTGGACCACCCTCTGTACGACAACGACTTGCCAAGGCTAAAACATTTCCAGGGGACAATCATATTCCTTCTTATATAGGTTTTGCCGCGTCTTCTATGAGGCTTGTCTGCCCTCGCGTACCTTATTTGCTGGAAACCGCTTGCGCCGTAGATGGCAGCAGTTGCCACTGTGCGTCGAAGCCACCTACGCGCCTCACGAAAACGACCGCGCGAGCGCTGTAATCGCTATGCAAAGGAGCCGACGGCGGCGGCGGTGGCGGTGGCAGGGACGCGGGCTGTGAAAAAAAAAAAATTAAAAAAGCGGCGTGCGCTGTGGGAACCGCAAAAGGCAGCCGCCGCCAGCCATTGCATAATGCGTCCCGTTTTTTTAAATTTTTTTTAAAGCAATAATTTGATGTTTTCTTGTAAATTGGCGACCTCTTGCGTGAAATATTCCATCTTTTTGCGCTTCGCGACGCGACCCGCGCCATCTGCACCGGTGCTATCGCGGTGTCATCTCGAAGCAGGCATCCGCTCTCGCCGCCGCCGCCGTTCTGCCGCAGCGTGCCCCGCTTCCCAAATAATTAAATGGTGTTTGCCTTGAATCCATATCTCTTCTCTCCGCGGCATAAATGTTTCCGCAATCAGGTGGGATGTAAGGCGGGGGACCTGGGGTCGATACCACCGCTTCTTTGTGACTCGGAGATTGAATAAATAGACGTTCGTGCGGCGCTGTGTGGTATTAAGAAGAGGGCACTGGATATTTTAGACGGCCTCCTTCTCACGGGTTCTTTGCGCGAGGCGGCGG
>BOPP01000091.1:4573736-4590870 GCA_017312745.1 Gryllus bimaculatus
TCTGCATCTCTCCCGCCTCGTCCTTAACTCACCCCGGCTCATCCCACCTGACCTCACCTGCCTCAGTACAGCTTACCCCCACTCCTCTACACTTCATCCTTCTCATCTTATCTCACCTCACCACGGACTCATTTCATTCATCACCCTGCCTCGTCTCACCTCACCAAGCTCATCTGCATTTCATTCTCACCCCGAACTCATCTGATCTTACCCCGGACCTCATCTCCCCCTAACCACGGTCTGATCTACCCTAAAAACTCAGCAGCACCTCAAACCCGTCCTTCACACTGTCTCTCGCGTCACCACGCCCCGCTTCGCCCCCTCACCGCCCCACCCCCCCCGCCCGCCTTCGCTCCGCCCTGCCCGCGCCCCGCCCCCGCTCCGCCCTTCCTCCCCGCCCCACCTCGCGCCCACACCTCATCCCCGTCCCACCCTCACCCACCTCACCCCGCCCCTACCCCACCCACCTCTCCCGCCTCGGCCCCGTCTAGCGCTGTCGCCCCGCCTTCGCCCCGCCCCCCCCGTCCCGCCCGCCCCATCCGTCCCACCCGCCCAACCCGCCCAACCCGCACCAACCCGCCACAACCCTAGGCCCCAACCGTCCCCACCCCGCCCCTCCCGCCGCCCGCCCCGCCCGCCCCGCCCCGCCCGCCGCCCCGCCCCGCCCCGTGCCGGCGCGCCGCGCCGTGTCGTGACAGGAGTGTCCAATTACTGCTCTCGCATCCCAGACGTGACGGAAAAACGTCGGGTCATTAATTTTAACCGGTTTCAAACATGCGTCCGGGGCTATTTTGGTGCGGCTAAATTTGTTTCTGAAGCCGAAGACGCGAAGGCTCTGGAGAAGGATACTGCGTCCTCCAGGGAATGTGTGAATGTTCTCGAGTACAGAACAGGAAGTGCAGTGGGGCGTTGTGGGGAGCTCGTTATCCGAGGGGCGTAATGATCCCAGTTAGCGGCAGCCGCAACTTTTGAGGAGGAGCGTTTAAGGAGTGGCGGTGCAGATGAGAGATAGACGTTTTTTTCCTCTGCCGATCTCTCGTACGCGACGTCGACTCATTAAACTAATCTTTGATATCAAACAGATGGTTCACATTAGCCTACTCGAATGTAAAGAGCGAGTTTAGTTAAGCATGCGGGATGGAATAGCTGGTGAGGCAATGTTTCATTTCGCCTCGATGTGAAGACCGATTTATTTGAAGTAATTACTTATAATTCCAACGTTAGCGTCGATCAAGCTACGCTTCTTCCTTCACTAGGCAGCTGCGGGGGTATCAAATGGTCAAAGAAACTCGCTCGCTCCCTTGGTTGTCACATTGAACATTCCTCTCCCAAAACGACTGTCAGTTTGAATATTTGACCGTTCGATAATTACTTTGAGAAACGAGTTTCCTTTTGTACTGCTTTGCTCTCCTTGCGGGAGACTGCCTCCCACCTGCAATGCCGCAAGCAATGGCCGTGTACAGAGCCCATTCGTGGTCACTCGTGGCAGGTGTGAACGCTACTTTACGAGCATAGGAGCGATGTATTGCCATGCCGCAGAACAAGGCGTCTCGAACCAGGAGTTTAGATCTGCTTGTCAAAAACGGTATTTACGAGCAGAAGGCGACGTTCCACATGGGGCAACTTCTGGTGTATTTCAATACACTCAGCGCTCCTCTCTTCTTATTCAATCTTCTTATCAAATAAACGAAGGACTTTAACACGAATACTTTCGTGAGACTGACTCTTGTTTCGCGCGCTTGATATCTATATTTGTACATCATATTAGACATTTCCAAAACGCGCAAAAATTGCAAGATAACTGCACAGCCTTTAGTCATGTGAGAAGTGTCTTGGGTTTAGTTAGAGACCCAGGAAAAATACCCAACAATGAAGCAGTTTCGATATTGTCTGAAAAATGCAAATATTTGATTGAGTTATTACGCCTAATCTCATTTTTCGCGTATCGACTGAATTCTTTTAGTCAGTGCTTCACTGCTTACGACGAAGCTGTAGTCATTCTAGAGTAAGGCTCCAAGGAAGAAGCCACTCTCTGCCCAGTATTTACTATTCACCTAATGCGTTTTGACAGAGTAAATATTTTGATATTGCTGGTATATAAAGAACTGTTGTAACATCATATACCTTGGTATTGCAGAAGTTGTGTACTTGTTTGATTAAAATTATTAATTTAATATATTTTATTATTTATTTAAATTAATCTCCTTCAACTCTCTTTCTTCTCCTCTCTTCCTCGTTTCTCTTCTTCGTGTGTACCTCCTCGTTCTTATCGTACCTATATCTTCTTTTTACCTAAACCACTTTTCTTCTCCACTATTTATCTAGTTTCTCCTCCACAAAGACCTCTTCTTTCTTCTCTACCTGTACCTCCTTCTTCTCGTTCTTCATCTATAACTCTTCTTTCTCTTCCATTATACTTTCTTATTCGTCTTCACCTATTCTTCCTCTTCTTCACTATTCTTTCTCTTCTCTCACCTCTACCTATACCTCTCCTTCCTTCTTCACCTCATCTTCCCCCTCCTAAACCACCTCTTTCTCCTCCACCTATAACTGCTCTTTCTTGTTCACCTATACCTCTGATTTCTTCTCCATCAATACCCCCTCTTTTTCCTCTACTCTACATCCTTCTCTTCCTGCAATGTATCTCCTCAACCTCCACCTCCTCATCCGCCTGCAAGTCCTCCTCGTCCCCCACCTCCTAAATCTCCTCCTCCTCCTCTTCCCCTTGCGCGTAATGAGTCGTTGCGCGTCGTCGGGGGCTGCCTGCGCCCGACGAGACGAGCGGCTGCGCGGGCGGCGGCCTTTTCAAAACAAACTGCGATACACAATAATTTGAGCGCCGCCACCGCCAGCCCTGGGGCCCTGGGGCCTGACCAGTGCGGAGCGGCGCGGCGCGGCGCAGCGCGGTAATCAGCAGTAATTACAGCCGCCGACACGCACCTGCGGGCGCAGGCTTGCCAACGTCCGGCTGCCTCCGCACCGCCGCCGCCGATGCGAACTGCCCGCGCCGTGAATACCCTCGCACCGCGCTTCAAACGCGGTCGCTGGATCATTCAGTTGTTTTAACAGAATCTGACCATCTATCAAATATAATGTATACTCCGTGTACGTTGTACGTGTGCGTTGTACGTGTACGTTGTACGTGTACGTTGTACGTGTACGTTGTACGTGTGCGTTGTACGTGTGCGTTGTACGTGTACGTTGTACGTGTACGTTGTACGTGTACGTTGTACGTGTGCGTTGTACGTGTGCGTTGTATGTGTACGTTGTACGTGTACGTTGCACGCGTTCGTTGTAGGCGTACGTTGTACGTGTACGTTGTACGTGTGCGTTGTACGTGTGCGTTGTACGTGTTCGTTGTACGTGTGCGTAGTACGTGTGCGTAGTACGTGTGCGTTGTACGTGTGAGTTGTACGTGTGCGTTGTACGTGTACGTGTGCGTTGTACGTGTACGTGTGCGTTGTACGTGTACGTTGGTAACGTGTACGTTGTCTGTCCCCGATGTGTTAATACTCCGTGCATTAGTTATACAAAGATGCCTAAAAATCGCTGTCGAAGATTTCAGAAGGAAAAGTTATATTTTAGGGTTTTTCTGATCACGAAATATTTTTTTCGTAAAAAATGTGTCCATGTGGATTAAAATGCATGTGCCACTCATTTTCATGTAAACAGTATTCACACTGCATTTTCCTCCCAAAACGCAGATATCAATATTTACACCCAAAATTCTCATTTTCATAAGAATTCTATTATATTTTACTGCCCATAATTAACATTTTAAGATTGAACTCGAATAATGCAAGTATTTCTTCAGGTTGTTTTTTCTTTTTTTTTCTTTTTTTTTTTCCTTCTCCACAACGCCAGACCCACCCTCCTCGCCTGCTTACGGCCATTCCTCAGAGCCGAAACCTCTAGGGCAACGCTCTTGCTATGGCGCTCCCGCCCAGGGTTGCGCAGCAAATCATCTTTTTGGAGGATTTCGCCAGGAATCTCTACTTGTACGTGATCCACAAGTAGGTTGTATATGTTGAAATAAAATAAGTTTTCAAGTGGTCAGTAATTTTTTGTGCTCTAACCTAGGCATTAATTATTACAAAATGTTTCTAAATAATTTATACAGAATCAGTTGTTGTTCATAACACTTCCAGTGCCGTCTACATCCTTAAGATGGTTTTTACTTGTGTGTGCACCAAATCACAAAACCATCGTGTACTGTTAATACTAGGCCTAGGAGACGACTAATATTCTATCGCTTTATTTATTAGGGAACATTTAATTAGTTGAAACGACAATCAATCAGAATGTGGAATTTTAAGGTTAAGCTGCCCAATTTATCGTTACAACATCAATGTTCTTTTTTGAGATAAATTTATGACTACAATATTGTGCAATTAGATTACACTTCAGAGAAAGCTTTAAATAATTATAGTTTTAAACGAATTTATTATTCGGTACGCTTTAGAGGTAGATGATGCTTCCCTTCATGGCAACATCCTATGAAGGGTAATAGCTTAGCACATCTGAACAGGAGTTTAAAAATTCTAATCGCGTCAAATGGAAATTATAATGAGAAAGTTGTTGAAAGGGTCCGAATTTTCTCCTCAACCGGCGGGCGTTTCAGTTTGTAGAAACTATTATAATTTATTCATGTTCATAGGAATATTTTTAATTGAAGTACTTTTACAAGCATTTAATTTTCCTTGGGAGGAAATGCACCTATGGATGTCAAATTTTAAAATTGGTGAAGTCGCGAGAGAATTTCTTCCAACAGCATTCCAACTAGCAACTCATATTCATAATTAAATCGTTTAGTCAGACTTTATATACTTTACTGTACCGTGTTTCTAATACTCACAAATCAAATGACCAATGAAATTCTACTTTTCATTATCTATGAGTGACTAACAAAAGTAATTTAGATATGTTTTCAATACTGGAAGCTCTGCAGACCATTAACTGACTACCGCTTACTACTGCCTCTTAAATTATATATTTTAAGCTGCAGTCTAAAAAACTGTTCAAGAAACACATTCTGCAGTCCGTAAAAATAACGAGATTGCAAACACAGAATATAATGTTATATTTCTACGCACTCGCACTATTAAACATTTCCAATAGTGTAAATGAATAATTTCGCATTCTATACATTTTGTCTCTGAAGATAAAGCAAATTAAATAATTTTTTAAATTCCAAGTAGCTCTTTCTCAAGACATAAATCTACATTGACTCCTTTTATATTTAATTTGCGAAGAAAGTGATGTGTGCTAATAATAATATTAAAGTCATCATAACAAAAACCTCTACATGTATTACTTGTTGGTAGGTAATTACTCTACAGATCTGGCAGCAAAACAAATGTGATCAAAAAAATATGGAATTTTGTAGATTATGCTACTAATTCTATGACGCAATGGCAATTTCGCAACACACGCAACTTTACGCTGCGTACGATGCCAATCGCGCATACCTCAGGAACGGTGCAAAACCGTGCGGTTTTTTTTTTTTTTTTTCTTTCCTTTTTTTTTTTTTTTTTTTTTGGCTTCTGTAGACCGCGAAGTTATCTACTTTTCTATTGAAATCGACAAACCTGCAGGGACGATTTGGAGTATTATTAGAACATTTCGACGTCTTTTGTTTCATTTTCCAGAGAATAGTGCACGCTTATCTCAATAACCATCCCACACGAAATTCCCATAAAACGAGACATAGTGTCAAGCATATTCGGGCGCATTCTGCGCATGAGAACCTGCCAAACAAAATGCTTTTTGTAAAATTACAATTTTTTGCTTTGGTTATTGTAAGTGCTAATTTATTTTTCACTGTCCCACATGACATGGTCCCATTTCGTGATCACATCTATCCGTCATCACATATGCATTCTGATACTACATGTAACTCCATTCCTGTTCATCATAGTCATTAGTAAACATATGACGTTCCTACATTCCTCATATTCACATTAAAACATCTGGCTGCATATGATGCTCGAGTCCGAGCATGGGCCCTTAGAGAGATGTTCCCGCAGTTATTATCACTTTTAAATCAAACGATTACAACGGTGGGAATATTTTGGCCAGAGATCCGAAAAGGAGATATTTATGCAGAGCTTTTCTTTTGAGAAAGACAAGAGTTAGGACATTTCATTTGGAATGGTAAAAGTTCTGCAGGATAAAAAATACTATGTTTTAATACCGCAGTAGCAAAAGAAATATGGTGATACTACCAGTGGTGATAAATGATGGCAGCGTGATGGTATCTGGTAGTAGTGATATGAAAGATTATAAACATAGTGAGGTCAGTTGTAAGTGTTATGGTGTGCATTCGGACACTCCGGTGATAGTGGCTGTATGCAAGGTACTATGATTCAATAACAATATACAATCCAACAGTTATGCGGCGTGCCGGTGGTGGCTGTGATAGTGTGATGAGGCGAGAAAGTGGTGATGCTTGCTATGGTGGTTGCGGGTGGAGATTGACAGGGTGTGGTGATCGGTGATGTCACATCTCAACGCGGGGCCAAGGCCCCATACGCCAGTCGCGGCAGCAGCTCCGATTCCAGGTCTCCACTCGCCACTCCACCACGCAACGGCCGGCCGGTCGGCGGACCGACCGGGCGCCTCATTGTCACGTGGTTGAAAGAACGCGGCGCTACGCCACTCATTTGGCGGTACCGACCGCCGCCGGCCGGCCGCTCGCACAGCATTGCCCACGTCCGCACGCAAGCGCCCCCGCCACCCCGGCGACCGCAGCTCATTGTGGAATTTGAAATGACCGCGCGCCGCCCGCCGCCGACTCCGGCCGACGCTTTAATTAAACGGCAA
This sequence comes from Gryllus bimaculatus, assembly GCA_017312745.1. Taxonomy (NCBI): domain Eukaryota; kingdom Metazoa; phylum Arthropoda; class Insecta; order Orthoptera; family Gryllidae; genus Gryllus; species Gryllus bimaculatus. Next base: position 4,580,559 of record BOPP01000091.1, read on the forward strand.
ACACGCGCGTGAGCGTCGCCTTTGCACTCGTGGTGCTGTCACTTCTGCCACCCCCCTCCGCCTCCATCCGCCGCAGGCAGCGCCACTTCGCCCGAAAGCTCTCGGAGATTTTACAAAAAGAATTAGAATAGAATATTTTTATTATGGCCATCTTAGGGAATCTCATAGATAATATTGTCGGTTGTGTAGCGTTTGTTCTCGTAATAGTTGCTACTATTCCCCTCATATACAAACAACTAATTATTACATATTTGCTTATATAATACATTTTAGCAAATTAATGTTCTTACATCCGACTGTTAAAGCTGACTAGAAATAAAATAAGAAATAATAATATAAAATATTTATTTGAATGTTTAACTCTATAAACCATATTTACTTAATATAACCTAAATACAATTTATTTAAGACTGCTTTAAAAATTTTGACATGCTGAAGGGAACTCTCTAGCATTCTGGCAGGTAATTCGTTTCACATTTTTACTATTGTCTTGTTTACACCTGAGAACTTACCTTACAGCTGTTTTCTTGGGCCGAATTTTCGCACATTATCCTTCTAACGCCAAAGTATGTCGGCTTTGATAATCTTGCACGCCACTTCTCCCATGGTCGATCGCCTCCCTGTGATTTGAATAACGCACATTTTTCACTGTGTTTCGCTCAAGGTTCGATAAAAATTCAGAATTAGTGCGTCCCTCTCCTACAAAAATCTCTTGGCACTATTTGACGAACCCTCGGCCGCTTTGTCAAAGGGACATCACTGTTGTAAGCAATACTCGTATCATATTTTTAATTGGCAAAAGTCGCGTAGCAAAAGATACTTCATATAAAAACGTAATATCAGCATTACGGTAACCTGAGTTAATTTTTGAATTTGTTAAATGCAGTAAAATTCTGTTACACGTAGTTTGTCTTTTTATCTGGCGTCTTTGATTAATTGCTATTACGAGTCAGGCAAGATATTTAAATAATCTTTTCGAATAAAGATGACAAATCATTATAGGTACTTAAAAGAAAGAGCTGTCGCTTTTCCCTTTGTTTTTAATATGTTGTCACAGATTCATAGCCTCTACAAAATTGCCCAGGAATGTGCACGTATGGATGAGGTATTACAATTGATAAAACTATTAGTTACATGGTGCTATTAAACATGGTCATTATCTCATGTTGCATTGAGAAGTCCAAGACTCAGCAAATGTTAAGTTAAAAAATAGATATCTGTTCAAAAACACCGTAAAGTTCAAAAACTTGAAGACGAAATTAAAGTGCGTGAGATAGTTTTAAATATTTAGTAGCGATAAAAGGCGTCTTCAAAGCTCAGCTTCTTCAGAACGCCTGTCAAACGTTTAATCCACAAAAATAAATTCAAAAAATAACTTCAGAACTGTGCACGAACTCCGGTTATTCAATAATATAAATCAAGATCTCCAAAAAAGTGACTATTTCATTGCCATCGTTTAACAATATAGAAGCTGTACGGAATCAGTGGTGCATGTCTATTACAAAAATTGAAGACAAAAATAGGACAGACATAATTGGATAGTGGAAACGAGAAATATGTACATCGCTCGTCGAGCACCAGTTTTACCTTTCCTCAATCTGTCATTACAATTAGAGAACACATTTAAATCAAGTCAAAAACATTATTTTAAGTAAATGGAACTGGATGTAAAAAGAATGTAAAGTCCAGTAATCTCTTTACATCAACTGATCAGTTTGATTGTTTAAAATATTTGTGAAACTTTTCGCGCCAGGGAGCAAGTAGTTATTACAAGAATTAAATCAGTAATCGATGCGGAATCAGATCAGTAAAACAAGTCATATCTATATATTTCAAATCTATTATGTGTGTATTGTATGTGAAATTATGATTTTATTGTCAGCTTAATGACTATCGACTTCGAATGTTACTTTAAATCAATAAATAATAATAATATAAATAATAAAAAAGAATAATAAGAGGAGAAAGAATAAATTTGGAAAATCACGACCTATAATAGCGTTTAATTTTACAACTTCAACTGCTTAGAGATTTGTATTAGTATATGGAAAAAGTCAAATGAAAAACATAAATGGTTAATTTGATTTTTGATTCTCTTTTATTATAAAATGTTAAATAAAATGTGTATAAGGCTGGGATATTTGGACATTGTTTTACATACTTGAGGGTAAGTGTTTGTAAGGAACCGCACACCTGATTGTTGTATTTTGACACAAATATGCGCATCCAAGTAAGAAAATATTAAATAAACAATTGCAAAGATATGTAAACACACTAGCGTTTAATTATAGGCTTCTTTGAAGAGTAACCTCATGAGAAGACTTGACCAGTTTTTTCCACGTAGGGTATAACCTATTGTCATATAGAAATATTGCCATACAAACCCTTACAGTTTCGTTTGGAAGATGCCTGCTGTTGTCCTCGACGTTGCTTAATGGCACAATATTTGGTTGGCTTGCGAACTTTAATTGTGAATTATCTCACCTCATCTATATTGAATCTCAATCAACGCGATTGCGTCTCTGTCTTGATATAAAGTAAAATAATGCCTCGATGTTTTCGAATGAAATTAAAATAATCTAGAAACATATTACGTCTTCCTCCGTCTACATTGTGATTCATTTTGATGGAAATAATGTTGAAACATACCGTAACTTGTCAAGAGATGATAGGATGAGGAAAAGTTTTTATTTTTTTCTCTAAAGAGGGAGAAAACATTTTTAACTCTAGCGAAGGCAGACTTGCGATTGACGTGTGGGGTTCGTGCTTCATGGTAGTTGCCGACGATCTGATATCTAATGGCTTTGCAACCACTCCTTGCCGCCAAATATGTAAATGAGATTTTTGAAGTGTTAAATTTTCTTATGATTCACTTTTCGGAACCTCAACCTAAAAGTTTGAAGCCACAGTGTTAATGATTAATTGCAAGAAAAATTGTGTCACTTTAAGAATGTTTTTTGCTTATATTGACTGAGTGTTTAAAAACCTTTTATGTTTTTGCTTAAATTACATGAGAAATTGGAATTTCAAGTTTTTTGTTTTTAGCTAGAAATCGAATGAATCCAAATAATTTCATCAGCATAAAGGACCTGAAATGTTTTAAATTTGTTTATTATTAGAGTATTTGAAATGAAATATATTTTTTAAAATATTTCTTGCAATGATGTGGTAATTTTGCTACTAATATAATTCGTTATGTAATACAAAATTCATGCAAAGTAATTTTTTTCTAAAAAGGATAAGCAAATCGTACTGAAGAAAATATTATATTATTACAGTCTTCTCTCAATTCCACATAATTAATTATAAATTAGGCCGATTGAAAATAAATGGCATGATTCTCATTATTATTATTATTATTATTATTATTATTATTATTATTTATTATTATTATTTATTATTATTATTATAGCCAGTTAGCAATCCCGTAGAGCGCAATGGCCTCCGGTTGTCGGATGGATTTGCACAATCAAAGAATTTCGGCACCGAATTCGGAAACTTCTTTATACAGACGTTATTTACCACAAAATAAGTAAGCACTTCACTTGTCATGTCGATTAACATTGTTCACTTCGATTTCAATACTTAAAATCTATTAGCTCACACTTACTACTTTTGCATTGGTACTTATTACAGTTGGGGAGACATTGAAATAATCTGTGAAGTAGCGTTCATTGTACGAGTATTGTGGTTTGTCATGGTCTTCCACTTCTGAGAATAAATTGACTAAGCGGTCACATGTACAATAAGCATTCTCGTTTATAGAAAAAACATTAAACGAATTCCGCTTTAATAAAATCTACTTGAACGTCAATCTTGCAAACTCTGCTGTTACATAGTGCGGAGTTTGCGTTGCACTCATTTCACTAGTGAGCAAATCTCTTGTCGTAATTATTTGCGGCACAGCTTTGCCATCTCTTTTGTAGAAATGCACTGCTACTCTGGAACGCTTCTCAGTTAAATGTTAATCTGGGTGTCGTCCACTGCAAATACTAGGACGTACTTTTATTTCACTCTCACATAGTTTTCGGTCTATGCGAAAATCCCTATTCGTGAATAACAATACCCAAGTAGGATTTGTGAAGTTTAAAGAAAGTTGGGGGAAGAATAAGCTAAATATTTATGCAAACTCATGGGAAACATATTTATCCTTAAATAGTGAATGGGAATAATAATATTTTCTACATTTATGCACTAAATTAGGTATTTGGTTGAGAAAAAGGATATTCTGGAAATCGAATTAATTTTTCACAAACCAAAGAGTCATTGTTATTAGTTTGTGCTATAGTTGTTTTTGATGATTTCTGATTATTGCAATAATTTCAATAATAGTAGCATCTCGACATAATCTTGTGGATAATATAGCTATCTTGTATATAATAAATAAACGAACAACACTCTATCTATTATTTATTTTATTATTATTATTATTATTATTATTATTATTATTGTTTTATTATTATTAATGTTATTAGTAATTAATAAGTAATAGCCTCATCGAATTCTTTTACATAGTTTACATAACAGAGAACACGAGCATGCAGTTTAGTTGTCATGTAGTTTATAACCTTAAGTATCCTTATCTATTTTTAGAAGTCAAATAAACGGATGTTAATTTCCGCTTGTTTGTAAGGCCAGTCGATGATCTCGCCGTCGAGTTTGGATTTGCTCTGCGGTCGGAAGGCAATATGGCCATTGTCGTTTTTTCCCCAAAGCACGATCGTAATACCGCGGCAAGCCCCAGTGACGGTGCGAAAGAGGCTCTAATACAAGTCTTCTGAATTGCGGCGGCTTGTGATTGTGCGAGTCCCGAAAGTTCCCCGTGAAACTGAAGACGCCCTTCGAGAGCCGTTTTTTCGCTGTACATGTTCCCACAACGGAGCCTACGGGCGGGCGGCGGCGGCGGCGCGATGGTGTGGTTGGGTGGTTGGTGGTGTGGTGGTGAAAGATTGTGGTGGCCAGCTGAGGGCGGCCCAGGTTCGCAGACGGTGCTTTTTGGCTTTAGGCTGTGCCGCTCATTTGTTTTCTCTCTGTCATTTTCACCCCCTCGTACACTTGACCCCAGCGTTTCTGCCTGCGGGAACTTCTGTGGTCCTAGACACCTTTTTCGTTATTCACAATTAACAGTTATGTAATGATTATCGTTATTACTGTCAAAAGTGTATTCACCCTTCTTTCCATTGACATGAAAAAAAAAAAAATTGGGGGGTTTTCCCCCCCCCCCCAAATTGCTTTTTGCTATCCGTTTCTCCCATCAGCGACCTTTTTCGTCATCGTCAACATCTAGTGTTTTAAAAATAACGCACCAGCTAAGTAAAGATTGACAAATTTAAAAATCCTGAATCATTATCTTGAGCCCCATCACTATGCACTAAAACAAACCTTATTCAATTAGTAATTATCAACAGGCAAAGGTCCCATTATCACAGTCAGTAAGACAATTGTGAATACTGATTCATGAACCCACGCCCCAATCCCCCACGGCTGAACAGCGCACCACAACTGCGACTTCATGCCTCTAAACACCGGCCTTCTATCGTCAACCCTGCAACCCCCCTACGAACAATCACTTCGGCCCCACTATCACCACTCTTATCGTTGCCAACGAGTTCTTCGCCAATCATTAACATAACTTCTATCCTCACGCACTGATGCGCAATACTACCACCCCTACCGCCAATACTATCGCCACTAATACAGCATTCTGTTATTGTCTCTAATCAAAGCCATATTATCGTCACTAAATACCACTACTACTTTCTGCCTTTTCTACCGCAGCGAGAACAGCCTCTCCTAACAGCATTACTACGCTTCCTACTGCCATCACTACTATTGCTACTCGTACGGCCACATCTACCGCCACTACTACTTCAGCTAGTACCGCACTAGTACCGTCACTAGTACGCCCAACTGGTACCGCCAACTAGTACCGGCCACTAGTAACCGCCATGGTAACCGCCACTAGTACCGCCAATACTACCTTCACTACTACCGCCAGCTCCCACTGTCACGACTAATGCCAGTCCTATCGCTATTTCTATCGCCACTAAACTTCCACCCACTACTACCGTGACTCCTATTGCACACCACGCACCTCTGCTACTGCACTACTACCATCGCCTTTGTACCATGCCTGCCACCACCGCCTCGCGCCTCCGCCGCCAGCGTGACCGCCGCCGCCGCTGTTTGATATGCGCGCTCGTCCCATGCGGTCTCCGTCCTCCACCGCGCCGCACCTTGACGTCCGCCGCCGCCGCGCCTGTTCCACACAGCGGAGCCGAGAAGAGCAGCGCAGGGCTGAGCAGCCGCGCGCGGGAACCCCGCGGAGCAAAACAGCGTCCGCGTCCGCGCGACCGTGAGTGGAACGGAGCCACAAAAACGCCGCGATGTGGGCAGATTGGCGCTTGCGCGGGCCCCTTTCGCCGCTGCTCGAAGGCGCGCGATGACCGCTGGGATGGTGCGTGCCGGTTCTCCCGCTCTTTACCAAATTGGCGCCACTCATGAACGCTCTAAATCCATGGCGGCAATGGATTACTACTTCGTAATTATTTTGTATTAATTATTAATTATTCAATTTTTGACACTTCTTCAAGCGTTGCTTAGTGAAGTAAATTCTTTGAATAATTCTTCGTTCCTTAAAAATGTTAGAAGTCAATTGTTTTTTTGGCAATTAACATGAACACATTTGTTTTATGTTAGGTTTTTTAAATCGTGATTTTCTTGTGAGTTTATTGGTGATTATTTAGTAAAATTATAATATTTGTTTTAGTGGCCGTTGGGTGGACCTTCGCTTTTATATGACATTGTGGTTGTTTCTTGTTTCCTCACGATTAAATATGTGACAATTAAATTTTATAATGTGAATTCGTTCTCTCTGGATCCTATACTTGAGATTTTAAAATTGTTCTACTTATACTTGGCATCATAACATTTGACATCCGATTATTTCTGTCAAAATTAGTAGTTCATAGATGAAATTGTCCAAAATGTTAAAAGAAAGTAAAAATGCACAAAATAAAAAAAATATCATAGCGTTGAAAACTAGTTTCCAATTACAATGTTGCATGACTGTAATGGATTTAAATGGTAACTGTACTGCAGTATATTCAAGATTACGATAATATATTTAAGTGCAAGACAAATGAATCATTCCATCCAATACCATCTTCCACATTGCCAAGTGAGATATAAACAAAGAATATTCGGCATTATACCATACACTTGTAAATAAATCCACTTCTCTGGTGGCATGGCTTTTTGTGAAATTGGTTGGCAAACACTGCGCAAGTTGAAAAAACATGAATCTTCAATTGAATCTATGCTTGTCGACAAGCTTCTTGACGTGTCCGAAAACAATGCCAATAACTGTGTCATGAATAGTAGTAATTATGCTAATCGTAAACAGCTGCTCTGGAAACAAATCATATTCAAGTTCAGGAGTAGGTTGTCACGTAGCTTTTTGTCTTTCTCTGATAGCTTAATCATCTTTTGGTTCATCTTTTGGTAGACGTAAAATTTCATCAATAAAAAAAAAGCCAATAAACACATTTCAAAAAAATATAATAATTTGATAACAAAGGATTTTAGATAAAGCAGACCGACAGATGTTAGGTATTAAGATACGTTCACAATCTGGTTGAAATTTTACGATTACAAAATCCTAAAAAGACTCTAAATCTCTTCATAAAGCATTCAAACTAGAGCTATTTCAGGCACAACATCTCAGATGGCCCGACAATTTTCTGGAGAATTATAGTACCGTTATTTCTCAGTAATAATAATCATATTAGTTATTCAGCCATTTTATGTAATTTAAAATATTTTCTGCATGGGTTTTTGTAATTCGTTCTAATATATGGCTTACGATAATGCATATCCGCATCCATCTTTCTGTTCAACTACATGCCTCGCCGTAATGATCGTGGATGGTTGTCAGTGCCCTCCGTAATAACTGTCAGAGTTAAGCAAGCTTTTCCCACCGAGAAGGGAGCAGACGTCAAGCTGCTATTCACAACGCACACATCTCAGGCATTCCAGCACTTTCCACCGACACGCTTGGCGTCAATGAAAGCACAGCGAATGGCCGACCTATCACGAGTAGAAAGCGGAGTCACAACATTTCATTTGTGCGGCGATTCAAAAGGCGAAGCGAACCGCCTGGCGTATCGCTCTTCCAACGACGCCCACAACGCCCACCGCGCGTGGCTTGGCTCATGCAAAACGCGGGCCAATACTCCTGCTTCTTCAAATTTAAACCCAAGTTTTTTTTTTAATTTCTTAGTTATTTATGTCAATTTAGAAAATTTCTTACAATTGTACTTGATATTACACGTTTACTTTGAATAGGCGTGTGTTAAAAGAAAAATGTTTTGGGTCCCTGCTTCACTATAATATAAGGGGGATTAACCTGTGGGCAATAGGTGGGCATCTTCATTTCTCTAAGCTTGATAGTGTTTTTTAACTTAATTTTTTAAATGTCGCCTTTAGAAAGAATTACAACATCTTGATTTATAATTTCACTTGAAGAAAGCACTTACAAAAAGGAAAATATTCAGGGTTCTTGAGCACGAAACCATTCGGTCAAAATAATTTTCTTGAAAACTTAATAAATTACCTGAAATAGCCACAACGAAATGAATATTACATGTTTATATTCATTTTATATGAAATGTGATCCATGCTTCATCATACGGTGGTTAGCGAATACAGTCAACGGGCAAAATTCATTTTTTTAACACGGTCAGCGTTAACTGATTCAAATGATGTAACATTTAGGTCGTGAACTCTGAACTCCAGACGTGAAATCTGGAGATGATGTGCGAGAAGTGGGTGTAGAGTTGATGTTAAACAAACACTCGTTTAAAATTTAGACCATTTCTGAAAAAAAATTAGCCACATGCAAATTGTGTAATTTGTGATCAATTCATTAACTAAAAGTATCTTCAGCTACCTTTGGTTGTTCTGCGTATGCCTTATTTACGTGTTGAACGTGAACGAAAATAGGGCGGTCTTAGACTAAAAGATCGAAAGACGAAACACCCGATATGATTTATGATTTGGTTTTTCGGAAGCGAACAATTGCTATGGTCATTAGTCAAGTAGTATACTTTTTTGTCACGGGATTTTCACCCGCTGGATGATGATTATCCAGCGCCGACCTTCCGTCTGCTTGCAAGATTTTTCCCACCAGATGGGTCACCGCCGCATCTCGGGACACACTCTAAGCTTCCCAATTGGTCTTCCGGGATGTGTGGTAAGAGTGATGCATGTAGGTGGTGTGTATAAGTAAAGGAAGGACGGAATAGGAACTGAGGACACGAGTAAGGAAATGATTGCCGCCGCGGCTTCTGCTTCCGTAGCGCATTTGTTAGGACTGCTCAGAAATGAGGATGCGTTGGTTCGGAGAACCGCAGAAAATTACTGATCTGAGCAACCGCCGCTATAAATTTCTTCTCCAGCCCGCGGCTGAATTCGACCTAGCAATGAGGAGCAGTGTCAAAAAATCCAGGCCTTCCGGTCGGGACTGGAACCCTAGAACCTGCAGCAGACACATTCACATCAGTTGGAGCCACCTAACACGTAAATCTGATGATGAAATCATTTTGTTGACCGCTCTTTCGCATCTCGGCCCACAGTGCCGCCGGTGTGACCGGGCGTGCGCGGTCGGTGCGGTGTTTGATCGCGAATAGCGCTCCGTGCTATGACATCGCATTCAAAGGAGGATAATATCAAAACTCGACGATGATTGCCGCGGAGCGCGGCGTGGCGCAGCAGGCTCTTTGCGCTGAGCAATGATGTTTTCTCGGACCTGGATGATCGCCGTTGCTCCTCGCTCTAGGGCTGTTAAAACACCGCTCGCTCTCAGCGCTGGCGATTTGTCGCGCCAACTGGCCTGTTACTCGCCGTATGGTCGTCATCTAAGTAGGTTTCTTGGGTTTCGATTCCTGCACGTCGGGCGGATTTCAACATTGCCATATTGATATAGATCGTAGGCTTTCGGGGCCGGAATCAATAAAAGATAAATTTTCTCGCAGTGCTGGTACGGCGTGGTTCAGTTGACATTGAAGGGCAATGGCCCTTCATGCAACTGGACCACGGCCTCCAGTTCGGACATACTTATTTTCTATCACATAGAAAGTTGTCTCTCGTGGAAGTGTAAGCTGGTCTGTCCTATGTAAGTAGATTTTATCTGGCATGTAAATAAGTATCCTTCAAGCCTAAATTAAAGCCTTTAGGATTGCTAATTCAAATATCACCTGTTCGTCGCCCATATGAAATACCTTTCCGGGTGATATAAAGCGTGGCGAAATTT
>BOPP01000091.1:4590895-4608999 GCA_017312745.1 Gryllus bimaculatus
AACATTTCGTGTTTCATACTTCGTCTTCATTTGCCCGTTGTACGTGGCTACGTGTACGTGTGCTGTTGAACGTGTGCGTGTCGTAGTGTACGTTGACGTGTAACGTTGCACGCGTTCGTTGTAGGCGCATGTTGTACTGTACGCTGTACGTCGCGCTTGTACGTGTTCGTTGTAACTTTCTTGTAACGTGTAACTGTGTTCGTTGTACTGGTTTGTACTGATGCTTGTAACGTAAGTAGGTGCGTTTATTTACGTGTACGTGGTCTTTGTACGTTAACGTGTGTGCGTGTAGTCTTGTGCGTTGTACGTGTGCGTTGTACGTGTACGTTGTACGTGTACGTTGTACGTGTACGTTGTGCATGTACATTGCACGAGTAAGTTGTACACTGTGTACCCCGATGTTTACACTCCGTGCATTAGTCGTGTAAAGATGCGAAAAATCGATGTCGAGATTTCGACGGAAGTATATATTACGGCTTTCTGATCACTAAATATTTTTTTGTTAACAAATGCCTGTCCATATGAAAAATGGTATGTGCCACTCATTTCATGTAAACAGTAATGTCACACTGCATTTTCCTCCGAAACGCCAGATATCAATATTTACACCCAAAATTCTCATTTTCATAAGGAATTCTATTTATATTTACTGCCCCATAATTAACATTTTAAGATTTGACGTCGAATAATGCAGTAATTTTCTTCAGTTTTTTTTTCTCACCTAGACCCACCCTCCTCCCTGCTACGGCCATCCTCAGAGCCGAACCTCTAGGGCAACGCTCTTGCTATGGCGCTCCGCGCGCCAGGGTTGCGCAGCAAATCATCTCTTTTGGAGGTATTTCGCAGGAATCTCTACTTGTACGTGGACGCTACAGTAGGTTTATATTTGAAATAAAAATAAGTTTTCAGTGGTCAGGTAATTTTTGTGCTCTAACCAGGATTAATTATTACAAAATGTTTCTAAATAATGTATACAGAATCAGTTGTTTCATAACACTTCCAGTGTCCGTTCTACATCCTTAAATGGTTGTTACTTGTGTGTGCACAAATCACAAACACATGTGTACTGTTTAATACTTGCCTAGGAGACGACTATATTCTTCGCTTTATTTTTAGGGAACATTTTATTAGTTGAAACGACAATCAATCAGAATGTGGAATTTTAAGTTAAGCTGCCCAATTTATCGTTACAACAATCAATGTTCTGTTTTTGAGATAAATTTATGACTACAATATTTGTGCAATTAGATACACTTCAGAGAAAGCTTTAAATAATTATAGTTTTAAACGAATTTATTATTCGGTACGCTTTAGAGGTATATGGTGCTTCCCTTCAGGCAACATAACCTAATGAAGGGTAATAGCTTACACATCTGAATAGGGAGTTTAAAATTCTAATCGCGTCAAATTGAAATTATAATGAAGAAACGTTGTTGAAACGAGTCCGAATTTCTCCTCAGCCGGCGGGCGTTTTAGTTTGTAGAAACTATTATTATTTATTCATGTTCATAGAATATTTTTTAATTGAAAGTATTTTACACATTAATTTGCCTTGGGGGAAATGCACTATGGATGTCAAATTTTAAAATGGTGAAGCCTGAGAAATTTCTTCCAACAGGCATCCAACTAGCAACTCATATTCTTAATTAAATCGTTTAGTAAGACGTTATATACTTTTAACTGTTACGGTGTATACTTCACAATCAAAATGAACATGGAAATTCTACTTTTCATTATCTATGAGTGACTTAACAAAAGTAATTTAGATGTTTTTCAATACTGGAAGCTGCGACATTACTGACTACCGCTTACTACTTCCTTCCTTAAATTATATATTTTAAACTCTAGTCAAAAACTTGTCAAGAAACACATTCCTGCAGTCTAAAAATAACGAGATGCAAAACAGAATATAATGTTATATTTCTACGCATCGCATCTATTAAACATTCAATAGTGTAAAGAATAATTCGCATTCTATACATTTGTCTCTGAAGATAAGCCAATTAAATAATTTTTAAATTCCAAGTAGCTCTTTCTCAAGCATAAATCTACATTGACTCCTTTATATATAATTTGCGAAGGAAAGGTGATGTGCTAATAATAATATTAAGTCATCATAACAAAACCTCTTACATGTATTACTTGTTGGTAGGTAATTACTCTACAGATCTGCAGCAAACAAATGTGATCAAAAATATGGAATTTTGTAGATTATGCTACTAATTCTATGACGCAAATGCAATTCGCAACACACCACACTTTACGCTGCGTACGATGCCATCGCGCATACCTCAGGAACGGTGCAACCGTGCGGTTTTTTTTTTTTTTTTTTCTTTTTTTTTTTTTTTTTTTTTTTTTTGTGCTTCTGTAGACCCGAGTTATATTTCTATTGAAATCGACAAACTGCAGACGATTTGGATATTTATAACTTATTTCGACGTCTTTTGTTTCATTTTCCAGAGGAGTGACGCTTCATACTCAATACCATCCACACGAAATCCCATAAAACGAGATATAGGTCAGCATATTCGGCGCATTCGCGAGAACTCCAACAAAATGCTTTTGTAAAATTACAATGTTTGCTTTGGTTATTGAAGTGCAATTTATTTTGCACTGTCCCACTGACATGTCCCATTTCGGATCACATCACCGTCACATATGATTCTGATTACTACATGTAACTCCATTCTGTTCACATATGCATATAAACAATGACGTTTCCTACATTTCCTCATATTCACTTAAAACATCTGGCTCATATGATGCTCAGTCCAGAGATGGGCCCTTAGAGAGATGTTCCCGCAGTTATTATCACTTTTAAATCAACAGATTACAAGGTGTGGAATATTTTGCCAGAGTCCGAAAAGGAGATATTTATGCAGAGCTTTCTTTTGTAGAAAGACAATAGGTTAGGACATTTCATTTGGAATGGTAAAAGTTCAGGATAAAAAAATACTATGTTTAATACTGGCAGTAGCAAAAGAAATAATGGTGATACTACCAGTGGTGATAATGATGGCAGCGGTGATGGTACTGGTAGTAGTGATATGAAGATTATAACAGTAGTGAGGTAGTTGTAGTGTTGATGGTGGTGGCTGTGATAGTGGTGATGAAGGTGACTATGATTCAATAACAACATATCCACAGTTATGGTGGTGGTGGCTGTGATAGTGGTGATGAGGGGGAAAGTGGTGATGCTTGCTATGGTGGTTGCGGTGGAGATGACGGTGGTGGTGATGGTGATGGTCGACATCTCACGCGGGGCCAGGGCCCATCGAGTCGCGGCTGCAGCTCCGTTCCCAGGTCCTCCGTCGCCATCCACCACCAACGGCCGGCCGGTCGGCCGACCGACCGGGCGGTCACGTGTTGAAGCGCGGCCGCTACCCACTCATTTGGCGGCCGACCGCCGCCGCCGCCGCCGCACAGCACCCACGTCCGCCGCAAGCGCCCCGCCACCCCGGCGACCGCAGCTCATTTGAATTTGAAATGACGCGCGCCGCCCCCGCCGACTCCGGGCCACGCTTTAATTAAACGGCAAACACGCGTGCGTCGCCTTTGCACCGTGGTGCTGTCACCCTCTGCCCCCCCCCTCCGCCTCCACCGCCGCGCGCGCCACTTCGCCCGAAGCTCTCGGAGGATTTTACAAAAGAATAGAATAGAATATGTATTATGCCACTTAGGAATCCATAGAAATATTTCCGGTGGTAGCGTGTTCTCAATAGTTGCTACTAGTTCCCCAAACAAACATAATATTTACATATTGCTTAATATAATTTTACAAAATTAATGTCTTATCCCGATCATGTTAAAGCTGACCTAGAAATATAAAATAATGATAATAATAATATAAAATAATTTATTTGAATGTTAACCTATAAACCTATTTACCTTAATATAACCTAAATACAATTTATTTAAACTACTTTTAAAATTTTTGACATTCTGAAGGGAACTCTCTAGCATTCTGGCAGGTAATTCGTTTCAATTTTGTTATATTGTTCTTTTTGCACATGAGAATTTACCTACAGCTGTTTTCTTGGCCGAATTTTCGCAACATTATCCTTCTACGCAAAGTATGTCGGCTCTGATAATCTTGCCCGCACTTCTCCCCATGGTCGATCGCCTCCTGTTGATTTGAATAACGCACATTTTTCACTGTGTTTTCTCAAAGGTTCCGATAAAAATTCAGAATTAGGTCGTCCTCTCCTAAAAAATTCTGCTGCATATTTTGACGAACCCTCGGCGCTTTGTCAAAGGGACATCACTGTTGTAGCAATACTCGTATCATATGTTTTAATTGCAAAAGGCGTAGCAAAGATACTTCTATATAAAACGTAATATCAGCATTACGTAAAGTTAATTTTTGATTTGTTCAAATGCAGTAAATCTGTGTACACGTAGTTTGTCTTTTTATTGGCGTCTTTGATAATTGCTATTACGAGTCAGGCAAGATATTTTAAATTAATCTTTTCGAATAAAGATGACAAATCATATAGGTACTTAAAAGAAGGCTGTCGCTTTTCCCTTTTGTTTTTAATATGTTCACAGATTTAGCTCTACAAAATTGGCCCAGGGAATGTGCACGTATGGATGGGTATTACAATTGATAAAATATAGTAATGTGCTATTAAAATGTATTATCTCATGTTTGCATTGAGTCAAGACTCACAATGTAGGAGAATAATGATGAATCGTTCAAAAACACCGTAAATTTCAAAAACTGAAGACGAAATTAAAGCGTGAGATAGTTTTAAATATTTAGTAGCGATAAAAGGCGTCTTCAAGCTTCAAGCTTCTTCAGACGCCTGTCAAAGAAGTTTATCCACAAAAATAATCAAAAAAGTACTCGAACTGTGCACGAACTCCGGTGGTATTCAAAATTAAATCAAGATCCCAAAAAAGTACTATTTCATTGCATCGTTTACAATATAGAACTGTACGGATCAGTGGTGATGTCTATTACAAAATTGAAGACAAAAATAGGACAGCCATATTGGATAGTGGAAACGAGGAAATATGTACATCGCTCGTCGAGCACCAGTTTACTTTCTCAATCTGTCATTACAATTAGAGACACATTTAAATAAGTCAAAAACATTATTTTAAGTAAATGGAACTGGATGTAAAAAGAATGTAAAGTCAGTAATCTCTTTACATCAACTGATCAGTTTGATGTTTAAAATATTTGTGAAAACTTTTCCCGCAGGGAGCAAGTAGTTATTACAAGAATTAAATCAGTAATAGAATCGGAATCAGATCAGTAAAACAAGTCATATCTATCTATTTCAAATATATTATGTGTGTAATTGTATGTGAAATTATTGTATTTTATTGTCACTAATGACTATCGACTTCGATGTTACTTTAAATCAATAAATAATAATAATAATAATAATAAAAAGAATAATAAAGAGGAGAAAGAATAAATTTGGAAAATCACGACCTATAATAGCGTTTAATGTACAACTTCAACTGCTTAGAGATTTGTATTAGTATAGGAAAAAGTCAAATGAAAAACATAAATGGTTAATTTCGATTTTTGATTCCTCTTATTATAAAATGTAAATAAAATGTGTATAAGGGCTGGGGATATTTGGACCATTGTTTACCATTACTTTGAAGTAGTGTTGTAGGAACCGCACACCTGATTGTTGGTATTTTGACACAAATAATGCGATCCAAGTAAGAAATATTAAATAAACAATTGCAAAGATATGAAACACACCAGCGTTTAATATAGCTCTTTGAAAGAGTAACCTCAAAGAGAAGACTTGAGGACCAGTTTTCACGTAGGGTATACCCTATTGTCATAAGAAATATTTGCACATACAAACCCTTACAGTTCGTTGAAGATGCCTGCTGATTGTCCTCGACGTTTGCTTAATGCAATATTTGGTTGCTTGCGAACTTTAAATTGTGATTATCTCACCTCATCTATATTGAATCTCAATCACGCGATTGCGTCTCTTGTCTTGAATATAAAGTAAAATAATGCCTCGATGTTTTCGAATGAAATTAAAATAATACTAGAAACATATTACGTCTTCCTCCGTCTACATTGTGATTCATTTGATGTGAAATATTTGAACATACCGTAACTTGTCAAGAGATGATAGGATGAGGAAAAGTTTTTATTTTTTCTCTAAAGAGGGAGAAAACATTTTTAACTCTAGCGAAGCAGACTGCCGATTGACGTGTGGTCGTGCTTCATGGTAGTTGCCGACGATCTGATATCTAATGGCTTTGCAACCACTCCTTGCCGCAATATGTAAATGAGATTTTTGAAGTGGTTAAATTTTCCTTATGATTCACTTTTCGACCTCAACCTAAAAGTTTGAGCACACAGTGTTAATGAATTAATTGCAGAAAAATTGTGGTCACTTTAGAAATGTTTTTGCTTATATTACTTGAGTGTTTACAAACCTTTTATGTTTTTGCTTATATTACATGAGAAATTGGAAATTTCAGGGTTTTTTTAGCTAGAATCGAATGAATCCAATAATTTATCAGAATAAAGGACTGAAATGTTTAATTTTTTTTATTATTAGAGTATTTGAAACGGAATATATTTTAAAAATATTTCTTGCAATGGCATGATTTGCTACTAATATAAATTCGTTCTGTAATACAAAATTCATGAAAAAGTAATTGTGTTTTTTTTAAAAAAAGGAATAAGCAAATCGTATGAAGAAATAATATATTATTACAGTCTTCTCTTCATTCACATAATTAATTATAATATTAGACGATTGAAATAAATGGCATGATTCTCATATTTATTATTATTATTATTATTATTATTATTATTATTATTATAACCAGTTACAATCCGTTGAGCGCAATGGCCTCCGGTTGTCGGATGGATTACACAATCATAGAATTTCGAGCACCGAATTCGGGAACTTCCTTATACAGACGTTATTTACACACAAAATAAGTAACACTTCACTTGTCATTGTCGATTTAACATTGTTCACTTCGATTTCACTACTTAAATCTAATTAGCTCACACTTACTACTTGTCCGAGTATTTGGTTTGTCATGGTCTTCCACTTCTGAGAATAAATTGACTAACGAGTCACATGTACAATAAGCATTATCTTTATAGAAAGAACATTAACGAATTCCGCTTCATAAATTTACTTGAAAGTCAATCTTGCAAACTCTGCTGTACTTAGTGCGGCGTTTCGTTGTACTCATTTCACCAGTGAACATCGTGTCGCGATCTCTTGTCGTAATTATTTGTGCCAACAGCTTTGCAATCTTTGTAGAAATGCACTGCCTACCTCTGGGAACCTTCTCAGTTAAATGTTATCTGGGTGTCGTCACTCAAATACTAGGAACGTACTTTTATTTACACTCTCACATATTTTCGGTCTACGAAAATCCTATTCGTGAATAACAATCCCAAGTAAGGATTTGTGAAGTTTAAAGAAAGTTGGGGGAAAGAATAAGCTAAATATTTATGCAAACTCATGGGAAACATATTTATCCCTTAAATATGAAATGGGAATAAATAATATTTCTACCATTTATGCACTAAATTAGGATTTGGTTGAGAAAAAAGGATATCTGGAAATCGAATTAATTTTTCACAAACCAAAAGAGTCATTTGTTATTAGTTTGTGCTAATAGTTGTTTTGATGAGTTTCTGATTATTGCAATAATTTCAATAATAGTACATCTCGACATAATATTGTGGATAATATAGTCTATCTGATATAATAAATAAACGAACAACACTCTTATCTAATTATTTATTATTATTATTATTATTATTATTATTATTATTATTATTGTTATTATTATTAATGTTATTAGTATTAATAAGTAATACCTCATCGAATTTCTTTTACATAGTTTACTACAGAGAACACGAGCATGCAGTTTTAGTTGTCATGTAGTTTATAACCTTAAGTATCCTTTCTATTTTTAGAAGTCAAATAAACGGATGTTAATTTCCGCTTGTTTGTAGGCCAGTCGATGATCTCGCCGTCAGAGTTTGATTTGCTCTGCGGTCGGAGGCAATATGGCATTGTCGTTTTCCCCAAGCACGAATCGTATACCGCGGCAGCCCCAGTGACGGTCGAAAGAGCTCTAATACCAGTCTTCTGATTGCGGCGGCTTGTGATTGTGCGAGTCCCGAAGTCCCGTGAAACTGAAGACGCCCTTCGAGAGCCGTTTTCCTGGTACAGTTCCCACAACGGAGCCTACGGCGGCGGCGGCGGCGGCGGCGATGGTAGTGGTGGTGGTGGTGGTGGTGGTGGTGAAGATTGTGGTGCCAGCTGAGGCGGCCCACGGTTCCCAGACGGTCTTTTTGGCTTTAGGCTGTGCCCTCATTTGTTTTCCTCTCTGTCATTTTCACCCCCTCGTACACTTGACGCCAGCGTTTCTCCTGCGGGAACTTCTGTGGTACTAGAACCTTTTTCGTTATTCACAATTACAGTTATGTAATGATTATCGTTATTACTGTCAAAAGTGTATTCACCTTTCCATTGACATGAAATGTCCCAAATTGCTTTTGCTATCCGTTTCTCCCATCAGCGACATTTATTCGTCATCGTCAACACTAGTGTTTTAAAATAACCACCAGCTGAAGTAAGATTGACAATTTAAAAATCCCTGAATCCCATTATCTTGAGCCCCATCACTATCACTAAAACAAACTTATTCAATTAGTAATTATCAACAGCAAAGTACCATTATCACAGTCAGTAAGACAATTGTGAATACTGATTCCATGAACCCACGCCCCAATCCCCACCACGGCTGACAGCGCAACCACAACTGCGACTTCGATTGCCTCTAACACCGGCCCTTCTATCGTCAACCCTGCAACCCCCCTACCGCAACAATCACTTCCGGCCCCACTATCACCACTCTTATCGCCACGAGTCTCGCCATCAATAACATAACTTCTATCCTCACCACTGATGCCAATACTACCACCACTACCGCCAATACTATCGCCACTAATACAGCCACTTCTGTTGTCTCTAATACAGCCACTATTATCGTCACTAATACCACTACTACTTCTGCCTTTTCTACCGCAGCGAGAACAGCCTCTCCTACAGCCATTACTACCTTCACTACTGCCATCACTACTATTGCTACTCGTACGGCCACATCTACCGCCACTACTACCTTCACTAGTACCGCCACTAGTACCGTCACTAGTACCGCCACTGGTACCGCCACTAGTACCGCCACTAGTACCGCCACTGGTACCGCCACTAGTACCGCCAATACTACCTTCACTACTACCGCCACTCCTACTGTCACTACAATCGCCAGTCCTATAGCTATTTCTACCACCACTACTTCCACCACTACGTCCGTGACTACCATTGCCACTACCACCACCTCCGCTACTGCCACTACTACCATCGCCATTTGTACCATGCCTGCCACCACCGCCTCCGCCTCCGCCGCCAGCGTGACCGCCGCCGCCGCTGTTTGATATGCGCGCTCGTCCCATGCGGTCTCCGTCCTCCACCGCGACCGCACCTGACGTCCGCCGCCGCCGCGCCTGTTCCCACACAGCGGAGCCGAGAAGAGCAGCGCAGGGCTGAGCACCGCGCGCGGGAACCCCGCGGAGCAAACAGACGTCCGCGTCGCGCCCGACGTGAGTGGAACGGGAGCCACAAAAACGCCGCGATGTGGGCAAGTGGCGCTTGCGGCGGGCCCCTGCGCCCTGCTCGAAGGCGCGCGATGAACCGCTGGCGATGGTGCGTGCCGTTCTCTCGCTCTTTACCAAATTGCGCACTCTGAACCTCTAAATCCATGGCGGCAATGGATTACTACTCGTAATTATTTTGTATTAATATTATTAATTATTCAATGTTTGACACTTCTTCAAGCGTGCCTTAGTGAAGTAAATTCTTTGAATAATTCTTCGTTCCTTAAAAATGTTAGAAGTCAATATTGTTTTTATTGCAATAAAAATGAAACACATTTGTTTTATGTTAGGTTTTTAATCGTGATTTTCTTTGTGAGTTATTGGTGATTATTTTAGTAAAATTATAATATTTGTTTAGTTGGCCGGTTTGGGTGACCTCGCTTTATATGAATTGTGGTTGTTTCTTGTTTCCTCACGATTAAATATGTGACAAATTAAAATTTTATAATTGATTCGTTCTCTCTGGATCCTAATACTTGAGATTTTAAATTGTTCTACTTATACTTGGCATCATACATTTGACATCCGATTATTTCTGTCAAAATTAGTAGTTTCATAGATGAAAATTGTCAAAATGTTAAAAGAAGTAAAAATGCAAAATAAAAAAATATCTACGTTGAAAACTAGTTTCCAATTACAATGTTACATGACTGTAATGGATTTTAAATGTAACTGTAATGCAGTATATTCAAGATTACGATATATATTTAAGTGAAGAAATGAATCATTCCATTCCAATACCATCTTTCCACATTGCCACAGTGAGATATAACAAAGAATATTCCATTCATAATACACTTGTAAATAAATCCACTTCTCTTGGTGCATGGCTTTTTGGTGAATTGTTGGCAACACTGCCAAGTTGAAAAAACATGAATTCATTGAATCTATGCTTGTCGACAAGCTTCTTGACGTGTCCGAAAACAATGCATTAACTGTGTCATAATAGTAGTAATTATGCTAATCGTAACAGCTGCTCTGGAAACAAAATCATATTCAAGTATCAGGAGTAGGTTGTCACGTAGCTTTTGTCTTTTCTCTGATAGCTAATCATCTTTTGGTTCAATCTTTTTGGTAGACTAAAATTTCATCAATAAAATAAAAAGCCAATAAACACATTTCAAAAAAATATAATAATTTGATAACAAAGGATTTTAGATAAACAGACGACAGATGTTAGGTATTACGAATACGTTCACAATCTGGTTGAAATACGATTAAAATCCTAAAAGACTCTAAATCTCTTCATAAACATTCAAACTAGACTATTTCAGCACAACATCTCAGATGCAACGACATTTCTGGAGAATTATAGTACCGTTATTTCTCAGTAATAATATCATATTAAGTTATTCAGCCATTTTATGTAATTTAAAATATTTTCTCATGGGTTTGTATTCGTTCTAATATATGGCTTACGATAATGCATATCCCGCATTCATCTTTCTGTTCAACTACATCCTCGCCGTAATGATCGTGATGGTTGTCAGTGCCTCCGTAATAACTGTCAGAGTTAAGCAAGCTTTCCCAACCGGAGAGGGAGCAGACGTCAAGCTGCTATTCCCACAACGCACACATCTCAGGCATTCCAGCACTTTCCACCGACAGCTGGCGGTCAAATGAAGCACAGCGAATGGCCGACTATTCACGAGTAGAAAGCGGAGTCACAACATTTCATTGTGCGGCGATTCAAAGGCCGAGCGCCCGCCTGGCGTATCGCTCTTCCAACGACGCCCCGACGCCCACGCGCGGTGGCTTGGCTCATGCAAAACGCGGGCAATACTCGCTTCTTCAAAATTTAACAAGTTTTTTTTTAAAATTTCATTAGTTATTTATGTCAATTTAGAAATTTCTTACAAATTGTACTTGATATTACACGTTTACTTGAAATAGGCGTGTGTTAAAAGAAAAATGTTTTGGGTCCCTTGCTTCACTATAATATAAGGGATTACCTGGTGCAATAGGTGGGCAATATTCATTTCTTCTAAGCTTGATAGTGTTTTTTAACTTAATTATTTTTATGTCGCTTTAGAAAGAACTTACACATCTTGATTTTATAATTTCACTTGAAGAAAGCACTTACAAAAAGGAAAATATTCAGGGTTCTTGGAGCACGAAACATTCGGTCAAAATAATTTTCCTTGAAACTTAATAAATTACCTGAAATAAGCACACGAAAATGAATATTACATGTTATATTCATTTTATATGAAATGATGATCCATGCTCCATCATACGGTGGTTAGGCGAATGCAGTCAACGGGCAAAATTCATTTTTTTAACACGGTCACGTTAACGTGATTCAAAATGATGTAACATTTAGGTCGTAGAACTCTGATTTCCAGACGTGAAATCTGGAGATGATGTGCGAGAAGTAGGGTGTAGAGTTGAATTAAACAAACACTCGGTTTAAATTTAGAATTTCTGAAAAAAAATAGAACATGCAAATTGTGTAATTTTGATCAATTCATTAACTAAAAAGTACCTTCACGCTACCTTTGGGTTCTTCGTATGCCTTATTTACGTGTTGAACGTGACGAATAGGGCGGTCTTAGACTAAAAGATCCGAAAGACGAAACACCGATATTGATTGATTTGGTTTTTCCGGAAGCGACAATTGCTATGGTCATTAGTCAAGTAGTATACTTTTTTGTCACGGGATCTTCACCCGCTGGATGATGATATCCAGCGCCGACCTTCCAGTCTGCTTGCAAGATTTTTCCCACCAGATGGTCACCGCCGCATCTCGAACACACTCTAAGCTCCCAATTGGTCTTCCGGGATGTGTGGTAGAGTGATGCATGTAAGTGTGTGTATAAGTAAGGAATGAGGATAGGACAAGGAAGAGTAAGGAAATATCGCTCGCTTTCCGTAGCCATTTGTTAGGGTACTGCTCAGAAATGAGGATGGCGTTGTTCGGAGAAACCGCAGAAAATTACTGATCTGAGCAACCGCCCGCTATAATTCTTCTCCAGCCAGCGGCTGAATTCGACCTAGCAATGAAGACAGTGTCAAAAATCCAGCCTTCGTCGGGACTGGAACCCTAGAACCTGCCAGTCAGACACATTCACATCAGTTGGAGCCACCTAACACCGAAATCGAGAGAAACATTTTGTGACCGCTTCTTTCGCAATCCGGCCCACAGTGCGCCGTGTGACCGGGCGGCGCGGCGGTGCGGTGTTTGACGCGAAGCGCTCCGTGCTATGACATCGCATTCAAAGGAGATAATATCAAACTCGACGAGATGCCCGAGCGCGGCGTGGCGCAGCAGGCTCCTTTGCGCTGAGCAAGATGTTTCTCGAGACGCTGGATGACGCCGTGCTCCCGCTCAGGGCTGTTAAAACACCGCTCGCCTCAGCGCTGGCGATTGCTCAGCGCCAACGGCGTTACCGCCGTAGGATCGTTCACTAAGAGGTTCTTGGGTTCGATTCCCAACGTCGGCGGATTTCCAACATTGCATAGATATAGCATCGTAGGCTTTCGCGGCCGGAATCAATAAAAGATAAATTTCCCAGGCTGGTACGCCGTGGTCCAGTTGACATTGAAGGGCAATTTTTGGCCCTTCAATGTCAACTGGACCACGGCCTACCAGTTCGGGAAACTTATCTTCTATCACATAGAAAGTTTGTCTTCTTTCGGTGGGAAAGTGAAGCTGGCTGTCCCATGTAAGTAGATTTACTGCATGTAAAAGATCCTCAAGCCTAAATAAAGCCTTAGAGCTAAATTCAAATCACCTGTTTCGTCGCCCAAAAATACCTCCGGTGAAAGAAGCGTGGCGAAATTTGCGTGGACAGACGGAAGAGCGGGCTTGAATCTCGCCACGTAAAATGAACTAACATTTCAATTTAGTAGTTGGATCGAATTCATCCACCGACTGGATAAGTGTTCTAGTGACCGGTTGCTCTGATCAGTGGTGTTACGGTGTTTCTCCAATCAATACCTAAGTTAAGTAACTTAAAAACTCGGGCTCGGTATTAAACAATGATTTTTTATTGAAACATGGCATTTTTCATCACAAGCGGTAGTTTGGATACTTTTTAATAAATTCTCTTATTTTCGCGTCCATAATCGAGTGTCCAACGAGAATGAGCGTTGCTGCTCAAGAATAGACGGCAGCACGTCATTGCAGGCAGTAATATGACCTGAATTATACCTGTTCATAACCTTCGTTCTTGCATGTCAGGCGACGGTATGTGTTTGAGGCTCATATCGTAAAATTTATATTTAACAGGTACGGAAAGACAAGAATAGCAAATGCACCATATCACACTTACACACTCGCACATATAGTTGTCTCTTTCATACGCATTAATAGCCTTATTTCGTCGCAAAGACACGTATTATAGGGGATGTTTTCTGATACATATGTTCCTTAAATGAAAGCGTTTGCGTTTTTACTTACTCGCCCTTAAGAAGGTATGTAATCGTTCACCGGCAAACGGCGAATTTTCGACAGAAAAACTCTTATTTCCGGGACTGGTAACGTAAACGAGGATAAATCCTGTTGCTAAATAAAGGGAGTAAATCCTCTAATACGTAGTGTAGCCAGAATTTATGTATTGGTTGTCTTTGATACCGAAAAGTCGATTGACGGCAAAACGTGTCTGTCCGAACGCCTATGGTCAACGCTAGCGCCTAAACCGTTCAGACGATTTTCTTCAAAATTGGTATTCCCCAGTCGACTTGAATAAACTCAAAGTTTTAGGAGTTTCAAACGGATATTTCAATTTTTGAGGGTACTTTACAAGAAGTCTCAAAACATTTTCAACATTTTATCTAAAGTGGCACCAAATGTTTTGATAAAATTGTATCTTGGAATAGCGTAAAGATCACTTAAAAGAATGGTACTGTGTCATGTTCATTGAGATCCCAGATTTTTTGAAAATTGCCAAAGTGTTATTTTTTGGGTGTCTTCCTACAACTATAGTATTATTGTAAAGATATAATTTTTTTCCTTGATGAAATCTGTTTCTTAACACGGATCTTTAAATAAGTTTATTTTCAATTCTTCGAAAATGTAAGTAGATTTCATCTAACTTGGCTCAAAATATAGGTATTTAAAAAAATGTTAAATATTTTTTCAAAAAGCACTCAAATGTTTTCGTTACTTTTTCCATGGATTGAAGAAAGGATGCTTAAAAGAATAGCGTGGGTCTCATTTTCGTTGTTATCAGTGATTTTTTTTAAATTGAAAATTTATAAATATTGCAATGCTGCAATATAATAATATGATAAAGTATGCGATGGTGTTGCTCTACTTGTTTGTGAGCGTCATTAGGGATCATTAACGTATTGAAATTTCACGATTCAGGAAGTAGAGCATTTCGTAACTTTTGCATTTCTTTCGATAATATAATACCTGCAAAGATAAGAATTTATATGTTATCGT
This sequence comes from Gryllus bimaculatus, assembly GCA_017312745.1. Classification (NCBI taxonomy): domain Eukaryota; kingdom Metazoa; phylum Arthropoda; class Insecta; order Orthoptera; family Gryllidae; genus Gryllus; species Gryllus bimaculatus. Next base: position 4,605,967 of record BOPP01000091.1, read on the forward strand.
CCGTGGCACTAGTGATTGTCTTTCGAATGAATTATGCCTTGATATTCGTTCAAGAAATTTCAGAAACGAAATGTATCTGGCATACTATAAATACTTTGTAAGGTGTCTGATCATTGTATGTGCATGCAATGATATCATAGTACCCTAAGCACCTGAAATACAAGAAAGCGCATACCAGAATAGGGACTAAATTTACTGCTGCAGAAACGATGGCATTGCATTCCAAAGACAGACTTTCTGACACGAATGGACTAATTTAAGGATTTTCAGACCCTCGACATTCTCACTCAGCCTTAAATAAAACTTCTTTGTAACCTTTTAGTTATTGATCTACAGATCTACAGTCTTTTCTTAATAGAGGGGGATTGTTTTAAGGAAGTTTTACTTACGATGTTTCTTTCTAAGTGACTGTAATTGATTAAATTTAATTTATTTTTTGCTGAATTGCATTTTTAATATTAATGTATGTTACACGTTATTGTGAACGTTTGCTGAAAGAACAATCAAAAGTAAATTTCTGCAATGCATACTTCCATTTAACGAAAGAGGAGTAGACGAAACGAATCTGCATCACATTTCTTTGAAAGGAAGAAATGAAGAACCATAAAAAAATATAAATCAGAATGGTGAAGAGATAAATATTTAAGTTTAAATCGGGAAAATTGGCCTATGTTTCTAAAGTACTGAAAATTTCAAATTTCTCAAGAAGATTTGATAAGATACTCGTATTACCCGAATATTCAAATCGACTTTTCAAATAGTACTTCAATATTCTTATTAAATGTATGTGACCAAAAATGATATCAATCTTCTAAATTTAATTCACAAATTCCGTGATAAAACAAAATTAAAAAGTTCTTGACTTTAAACGTCCTTTTCTTTATCTTTTATCTCATTTTTCTTTATAATGATCGACTACCAAACCCTCGATCCGATTGCTCTGTCCATATCATTCGAAGTCATCTGTCTGTAGCGTTATGGTCTATATAACATAAGTAATATTGGTTAGCTATTTGAGTCCATCCTTATAGACTTAATGAAACCATTTTTTTGTTGGTATTTTTCTATAAGTTTCAGTGTTACATACCACACTTCAACATTTAGTACCTATTATCCTATGTTCGCCATTAAACATTATTGAAGATATAAGAATATTTAAACGTCGTTTACAGGCGTTTATCGATGGCCAAATTGTAACATGTACCTCAATATTTGGTCATTTTGGGACAATGTACCCCAAAAGATCTTCCTTCAAATTCTGTGGCGTATCACACAAATTAACTGGAAATTCGTTAAAATGATGGAAATTAGACATATTCATATTAACTTGTAATGCAAATTTGCAATGTTTTTTCCTCTCTTGAGAGGTTACATTTTTTGAGATTTTTTTTTTTAATGTAGTCTTCGATATGCATGACAAAAATTTATGGTTCATTTTTAGTTTCATTCAAATGTTTAATCATTTCGTTCTGCCATTATTCATTTTGTATTAGTTGAATGGTATTTGATTTGGGGGAACATTTTTTCCCATAATTTCGCTAGCACAAAAATATAACTTTACTAGCAATGCTCGTTAAGAGCTTTTGCTGGGCCCTCCCTAACCTCACATTAGCGGTGGCCTGCTGCTCAGCGCACCGCCAGTGTTTTTGCGCGCGGGGCATGCTGGGAGCGTGGGCGCGTTCTGGCGAGCGACGCGCGCATTAAAATCGTATCATGAGCTCCCGGTTTTGCGGCCGCGCCCCCGGGCTGCAGGCATCTGGGGCAGCCAAGGCTGTCAGAAGAGTCGATTTTTGCTAAATTACGCTAAATTTTAATGTATATTGTTTTAAAGATATCAAGTTCAGGTACGCGTCTATCAAACGGAAGTAAGTTCTACATTATTGCATCTAATTCATTCTTAGTCAAAATAAGTGATTCAATGATAACAATCTTTACAAAAATACAAAAATTAAATAATAATAAATTTAAATAAATACTTTTTACATTGTTGCTTAGAAAGTGAATCTCAAAACATCCAACTTACAGTATTTTCTATTATTGTTTGTGTAAGTCGTTTAAAAAAGTATTTAATTAATTAATACCACCAGTTTTTATTGCATTATCCTCATTGTTTGAAGTATATATAGGGGGAAGAATATTTTGCACCCAGACGTATTGTTTAACATTTGCATGCCGATCGGGAGATGGGAGATTAACCATGGATTCCAGCAAAGTCATACGCTTCTATCTTTGTTTAGGTAAGGAATTTTTGTTTCAGAGGTTAGATCATATTTATTTGACAATTTCTGCCCCAATGAACGCTTCTTCTTTCACGCTTATCGGATCTTTAGACAAAATCGAAATTTTCGCCATCCGCAAACTCTTCGTGGAAAATCTGACATTCTCCTTCAGCCTGGCCTTCCCATTAACACTCCGCAGTGTTATTTCAATATCTATCGATGTACTACCCGATCGGTATCGAGTTGTGCTACCCGAAGAACAATGTAAATAATGGACTAGTTTGTCGAAAAATGACATCTCCATACGTGTCGCCAAGGAATGTAAGTGTAGATAATGTTAGAAATGAATTTGGCTTTGATATATCTCCTCAACTTTTTTTATTTGTTGCATCTATGTTTACGCGATGCGGCTCTTAACCCTTTTTTGGGGCGTCGAGGGCCTGCCTTTGAGTAATCCTCCATTATTAATAGTCACGTTTCGTCGCGTAGCAGTCAGTCAGTGTTTTTTATCCTCTTAATTCCCTTAGATCTCAGGGTTTCCAGATTGTGACCCAACCAGGAAGGCGCGAGATCTCGAATTCGCTGAACCTCTGTGACTCCACGGAACGTAGAAAACGAATTCAGCTACCGAAGTAATTATAAAATATTTTTAAAAATTTGCAGCATTAAAGATATTTTCTCGGGTTCTCTGGGAAGAGGAAGCTGCAGCGCGCGGCGCCACAAGGCGAGAAAGGGGCGTGGCAGTCCCCGCGGCTACTCGCGAGGTGTCGGAGGCATTTAGGCGCGTCGCCCCCCTGTCACCCGCCCCACCCCG
>BOPP01000091.1:4609586-4621593 GCA_017312745.1 Gryllus bimaculatus
TATATATATATATATATATATATATATATATATATAGAGAGAGAGAGAGAGAGAGAGAGAGAGATATTTGTAGAATATTACAATATCCTTGTGTTTAATAATTACTTTTATATATTTTTCCATCTATTTGTTTGCCAACGCTAACAGTATCGTATTATTTAATGACTTTTAATTGTTTTACTTTTTTGCATTCTGTTCTACGACATCAAATGAGTTTTATAAAAATACTTCGGAGAGAAATTGAGGTATAAATAGGAATTCATAACCATAACTAATGGTGAGAAAGTGCGTGCTGTTTTAGCTTGACTAGTTTCATGCGAAATTATTCTAAACTTTATACACCGAATATTTTTTCTTTAGAACTTGTAAAATTAAAAATAATCAAAATATAGATATTTTAGATCTTCGTATGAATGAGTTGATAACGTGTTTGAGATGATCAGTTCTTCAATATACATAAATAAATATATACTTAAAATATATTTAATTTATTCTTTATTTGTATTAAATTTAATTTGTATTATAAATAATTCTTTTAAATGCGGTCTTATTATTCTATTGTGATATATTTGTAAATTGGTCATATTAATTTCCGTACAGTAAATAAATAAATTAATATACCGGTTCTGTCAGTAGGAACCGAAAAATTTAGAACATTTTGAAAAAAGGGTACTTTGGACGACGATAGATGGCAGCTGCAAGAGTGTAGGGCAATTTTGCAAAGCTGGTTCAGACCAAAGAAATTATAAAACTAACTAGTACGAGAAAGTCTGTGTCATTCTGTAGCACTACTAGTTAAGTATAATAGAACTTAATTTTAAAATGTAAATACTTCGCAGGTCTCATATTCCTGGAGCTGTCACAGGGCACTAGCACACAAGGTTTCATTGTCGCTTCTCAAGTAATAAATTAGGCATACAATTTTTGCTTAAATCCTTAAGAAGAAAATCCAGAAGTATAATGAAAAGTATATTTAAAACCTCTCGAAGGCAATTCAATTTCACTATTGGTCAATTTGTCAATTTTTGTATGCAGTGCTGGTGAAAGAGTAAAAATAACTTCATCATAAACCGTGCCAAATTCTGCATATAAAAAGGTCTCGTAACAAAGGAATTCCACATCTTTCAAAAAATGCTCATGACAGTCTCTCTCATCTCATACATATTTGTGATTATTCTTGACTTATTTTCATAATCACGCAGCGTCAGCCGTTGTAGGTGTCTTACCAGCCCATACCATGTAATACCGCAATACAAAGAGGGAACTCGTATGCATTACTTAAATACAATCCTCTTCACTATGCAGATATGTATCAAAGGTACTTTTACTTTGAGAAAATTTTCAGATGTACTGATTATCTTCCTGTTTAACTTCTTTGAAAGATAGTGATTGTACAAGTCGCTTTAAGTTTGTGATTAAAATGTAAATATGGTTCATATCATGCGTCTCTAACTACAAAAAGCACTCCATTTCAATTACTGCATAAATGAGTATATATTTGTTTCTTCAATACGTGGTGAGGGAGATATATATAAAGTATTGTTTGGGAAGCTGACAGGCTGAACCGTAACATTGTAGGGAGATCAATCAGAACAATTCAACTTCAATAATGATAATAATAATAATAGTTATTATTATTATTATTATTATTATTATTATTATTATATTATAATTATTATTTTAATGCAATGTTTTGAAAGTAACTCTTGTTTTGTGATATTTGTCCACATTTTGGTTATTTTAAGTTAGTATTGTCAATAAATAAAGTATTCATTTGTGCATGAGTTTTTCCATTATCTGCGACCATGCAAAACCTCTTTCTACCGCAGACAAATATCAACGAATGCGGTCTGAGCAAAGTAACCTATCGAAAGCCTAGTGTTTCCATCCACTTCCTCACCTTTTTGTGGTACTACCTAGTTTTTTGGAGCCTCTGATTAATGGTCGCTAGTGAGAATTCGGTGACCTGAGTCTTCACTGAAGCATCGCGAAAGCTATCAAAGCTCTACTCTCTGCCGGAATCGTTGCACAGAACACTGAATTTACCTTGGTAAATGAAAATCTGAAATTTTAATCTTCATACGAAACAGCTGCAGTGGCAATATGAATAGCTTTTCATACGCTTATCAACTTTCTTATCAACTCTGCGCTTATCGACATTCTCCTTGTTGCTATGGTTAAGAAACTACATCACCGTCTTGAGAATAACTATCACAAATTATGAAAAATAATTTTCTACTGTTACTACTAAATAAATCGAACAAAAGATATAAAATTCTAGATGATTGTGGCACACTCATTCCTTCAATTTCATGTGAAAATGAAGCACATGGGTCGTTTCAAACTCTCAAAACAAAATGTCATAAATTTCAAACTTGATAAATATATACATCTTTCTGAACTTGTACCGAAATGTAGTGACATCTTGACACCGTAATACAGACACGGATCCTTTAATGTTTCTGGGACACTCAATTGAGATTAAGGACAATGTGATGATGGTGAAAAATCATTTGAAAATGCAAAAATCTATTAATCACATCTGCAATAATTAACCATTAACTTAAATAATGTCAAATGTTTGAAAGTCACAAGAAAATGGAGATAACCAGGATTTATCATTGTTAATGATTTATTGTGTGAATTTTCGTATACGAGTTCACTAAGCAGTGGGATTACTGGTTGAATAAATCGGTGACGGAACCTTGTAGCTCACCACAGTTGCGAAGAGGGAAGCGATATTGCATCAGGATTCCTTGGCGTCCCTTGCTCATAGCACCAATAGTTCATTCCAATTCATTCCATTATCGCCATTATTATTTCTTCATCCATGCCTGTTCTTCCAACATGGACCAGACAAGAAAATAAAAATTAAGTATTTCGAACGTTGTGGACCATGGTTACTGATATACAAGGTATCATGCAAAAAAAGAAAATTTAAATGTTAAAAGTTGAAAATTAATAATAATAATAATAATAATAATAATAATAATATTGATGATGATGATGATTTTGCTCGAACTGTGGCCATAAACCGTCAAATTCTTTGTGGCGCTAGAAGCATTGGAGAAATGATTGCGCTTACGAGAACTTGTCAAACTGAAAATATTATTTCCTTTCAAGCGACCCGGAATATAGTAAACAGATCTCTCGCCATTCTTCGCCGATTCAAAACGCCTCACAGCAGGATTTCTAGAGATTCTCCCGTTTCCTATGCCTTGCATCCCACCGTTGCTTCATCATTCATGATTTCGTCCTCAATACTCGCCGATGAATTTATTCCATTCATCCTAGGGTAGACCCTAAGGCGTTAAAATGGGAAAATGAATATGAGTGTTAAAATGTCACAGTGATTGCAATGTGATGATTCCGATATAACCCCAAATAAAGACAAAATTATTTTTTTCATCCTTTTCTCGAAGAAAGTAATGAAGTCAACGTGTTTTCGTAGTAATCATGTGTCTTGAGCGGCTATTTAGCTCGCACATATGTATTGTGAGAATAAGTCTCATGAAGAATGGTCATATGTGGTGAATAACGGAAGTTTTAAACAAGAGTTGTGACTCTGAGGAAAATGCAAAATAACAAAAACAACAGAAAAAATAAAATAAAACTCTGAATATGGTGCGCAGAAGAAAACGAACGTTCAATGCGGTGAATGAGAAACAGTCTCTAAGCGATGAACGAAAAAAACAGTTCATAGCAAAAACAAATAAGTGAATATTGTTTGCGAAAAAGAACAAACGAATGGATAATGAAAGTCAATTCATTTTTATAGTTGATCAATGAGTAAGAAGCAATGATTCATAGCATTCACTAAAAGCAATTGTTTTGCTCGAGAGGAAAACAAAATGAAAGCGTAGTCTTGTGTGACAAGAGTTAATTGAAACTTGACTGTTCTAGGCAGCTGCTATTGTGACAAATCTGTTGAGACCGCGGTGTCACTCGTACAATCAAGTACCTATTGAGAACGTAATAGTTCTCCAGAGATCACGACAATTCAGGAACTAAGCAGTAACAATAAAAAGAGAAATGTTACGCTGAAGTTTCCTCCGCAGTTATGGTTAAATTACACTTCAGTCTGTCACGTATTCTCGTAATTTCTCAAAAATAACGTTGGTCAACGGGTTTAAAGTCAGACTTGAATTGAAAACACAAAAATTCAGAAACCAGTGTTGCTTTTTCATTAAAAACGCTGTCAGTTCTAAAAGGATAGGTTTGGCAACGTTTCGGGAAGATACAAGGAGGATTCCTTTCATCAGGATACAGCAGATATAAATTGAGCATTTTTTCAAAAACCCTTACAAATGCAAAAGCAATTCAAAGTTAAGGCATCTTTTAACCTGTTTCATTATCTCTCAAATCGGGTCTTTTAAAAACTCGACCAATTCTACAGCAAAACGTTAGCTTTAAGCATTCAAAATTTCAAGACTTTTTGCAAAAACCGATATAAATGCATTCTTAACATTTTTTTTACGAAAAAATGTCTTTGCATTTATCACGTTTTAAAATAACGTTCGTCCCTTATGCACCTTTTAACATCTCTTAAATTATAAAAATATTTTTTTAAATAACATACAATATTCAAAGTACTTTTTTAGTTTCACTGCGTTTCTTTGCATTTCCATCCACGAGTCTACACAAAGAACTTACGAATGTGGTTTGCATTGCTACGGGATGTGGTCTGTATTTCCACCTGCTTAAACCAGTTTCGGAATACTAGCAGCTTTTTGTCACGATGAGTGGTAGGGAGTGGTTCAATGTAACAAGTACATGCAAGCAGAGAGCTATATTAAACCCGTTTGTTAGTGTAAGCGATTGTATCGAAAAGAGTAATGTGACGATTAACAACAATTACGTCTCACAAATGTTTAGTCAGTCACATGTTCATAAACTTCAGGAACATGAGTAAGAATTCGAATGAATAATGCCAATTATACGTGGAGTAGTTGTGTCTATCAGAGAAACCAATTTAAATGTCACCTTAACATTCAGAAATCGAATTACTGACCTAGCATTTTTGGCATTCGTATGCTGCATTAGTTAACTTTCTTTAAGAAAAAATGAGTTCAGTTTAGTTCGGTAAAACAAGCGGACAAGTTTATGAAGCTTTTAATGTGCTAGATAGGGAAAAAACCGAAATGCTAATGATTGCTACACATAAATGGAAATACAAGGTCCATTATGTATATGTCAATTTTTAGAAATGTTATTATAAAACATACATACCATATACTGATACACGTTGTTTACTATTTGTATTACAAAAGTATTTTTAATTAATATTGATGATATTTGTGTCACTCCTTTTAAATTACTTTAAACAAATTCAGAAATATTTGTTTATCGAAATGTTTTATACATCTCTTCGAAATATGAATACTAATTGCAAATTTATCAAAAAAGTTGTGGAGAATATTTAAAAAGTAAAAGTAGCTGGATATTATTCGTTAATGTTAAAAACGCGTGTTTTATTATGTAGTGAGGGTAGCCGCCAATAGCCGGTGCTTTTCCACAGAATGCAGAGCTGCAGTAAGACAGTGAGAAGGTGACCCCTGGTGTAGCAATCAGACTGCTCAAGTTTCACAGCTGGGGCCACACATCAAATTCCGGTTGGAATTCGTGATGGACAAAGACGTTATCGGCGGGTGTTGATTCCCCTGTCTCTGCTTTAGGCTGGCACCAGAAGGCTTTAAGCTCTGGCACCAGAAGGGAGAAGGGAGCAGTGGAGCAATGGTGGTTGCCAGTGGAGAGCTGGGGACGGAGGCAGTGGGCAGACTTGAGATGGGACGGAGAGCAGTGAGCAGTGAACGACTGCAGGATGGGAGTGGTGAACAGTGGGCAGTGACGTCGTGGGAGTGGAGGGCAGCTGACGGGCAATGGACGGTAGGCAGTGGACGGGTGTGGGGGCAGTGTCACTGGGTGAAGGCCAGTGGAAGGTGAACAGTTGACGGAGTACGATGGGCAGTGAATGGTGGACAATAAGAGGTGGGCAACAATAGGAGGGGGAAATGTGCAGTGGACAGTGGGCGTGCGGAGTAACAGTGGACGGTGGCGGAGGACGGTGCCGGCAGGGGCGGGTGGGCCATGCGGTACGTGCGTGAACTGTTGAAGCGCAGCCTATAGTAGTGAGCGGCTTAGCGGTGCGGCGGTGAACCCGTGGTCAAGGAGAGCAGTGACCGCGCGGGGGCTGGGCGGTGAGCGGCGGGTGAGGTGGGTGGTCAGGGGAGGAGCGGTCGGGAGATGGCGGCGGGCGGTGAGCCAGTTGACAGGTGGGTGAGAGAGCGCTTGCAGAGCGTGAGTGGACGGCCGGGGACAAGAGGCGGCGGGTGCATGGGCAGTTGGGTGGTGAGCAGTGACGGCGGGTGCGTGGGCGAGGTGTCAGCGGGGGCGGAGTAGGCGGCCATTGGAGAGGTCGCCGGCGGGCGAGATGGGCAGGGGTGGTGATGGTGCGGAGCAGTGAACCGGGCCGGGTGGTGGGTCGGTGTGAGCGGCGGGCGAGGTGGCCGTTCGGGGAGAGGCGCGGGCGATGGGCAGTGGGGTGGTGAGCAGTACCGGCGGGTGGCTGGGCGGTGGAGCGGCGGCGGACGTGGGCGGTCGGCGGAGAGGCGGCGGGATGCGGCAATGGGCGGCGGGCGCAGGTGGCGCCGGAAGTCGTGCGGGTAATTGCGTGCCGGCCGCGCCCCCCGGCGCCCGCCGTCGCCCGCCGCCGCCCGCCGTCGCCGCCTAATTGTCGTTTTGTCGCGGCTTCGCAATGACAGGTGCGGAGGAGATGCGCATCGCCCGGCAGGTGGCGCTGGCGCCCGCGGCGCCGACTCCCTCGCGATCTCCGCTCCTTCCTCCGCGGACGAAGCGCGCAACTGACGGGCTGCCCTGAGCTGAGGATTATCGGCGTTAAACAAGAACTATGTGAAGCGTAGGCTTCCATGGCCACAGTCAGTGTCTAATTGTCTGTCTGCGTTAGGTCGCGACCTGGGTACAGATGCCAACGGTTCTGCTGTCATGCAGCGACATTCCTCTGAGTGAAATGTGGAAGGTCGCAGCCAGTCGACCGAAACGTTGGCATCCGTGCTCAGGTCGCGGCGTCTCCCGGGCAGCCTAGTCGATGGGTAAACATGTTTTGAATCCTTTATATCCCAGACATGTGAGAAGATATAAACAAAGACACGTGATGAATGGAATGCTCATTGATTAAAGTGCTTCATTGCCCAGACTCCTAACTGGCTGCGATGGCAGTTGGCGGCTGCAGTTGTAGCATCGTCGCTTCCTCTGCAGTCGTTGATCCCGACATCCGCATCCGACTGTGGCAGATTTTCAACTTTAATTAAATAAATGGCCTAATTCAGTCTCTGGCGAGAATAATTCTAACGGACGGCTGCTGTGATCGGTACTTTTTCCTGGTTACTCCGACGAAATATCCTTATAGTGAGCCTTATTTACAGTACACTACTACACATGTCAGGAGATCATCCGAGAGCTTCGAGTAACACTATGCGAATGCCGGAGCAGTACCGTAAAAACGGGCACGAGTTGCTCGTGATCTTTTTTTCTTCTTCTTCTTCTTCTTCTTCTTCTTCTTCTTCTTCTTCTTCTTCTTCTTCTTGTTCTCCTTCTTGTTCTTCTTCTTGTTCTCCTTCTGGTTCTACTTCTTGTTCTCCTTCTTGTTCTCCTTCTTGTTCTCCTTCTTCTTCTTCTTCTTCTTCTTCTTCTTCTTCTTCTTCTTCTTCTTCTTCTTGATCTCCTTCTGGTTCTACTTCTTGTTCTCCTTCTTGTTCTTCTTCTTGTTCTCCTTCTTCTTCTTCTTCTTCTTCTCGTTCTCCTTCTTCTTGGTCTTCTTCTTCTTCTCTCTTGTCGTATCCTCACCACGAACTTACACAAACACTTTCGTGCACTACGCTCGATGCTTCGCGGGTGAAAGCTACTGATTGTGATAACACTGTAAGCCTATGTGTAAGTCAGCGCCGGATCTCACCATCCAGCGGGGGAAGATTACCGCACCTCCCGTGACAACTCCACGCTACATACTGACGGGACTAATGGCCATAGTAATTGACATGCCTGGAAACACCAATCAATCAACTACACGCCTACATTTACCTCATTATCTGATAAGTTCGTCAAAACAGATCGTCAAAAGATACGTTATTCAACCTGTCGGTTGACACAATTAGTGCCTGTGTCAAGACAATAGGTTGATGTAGTTACGCCTCTATCCCTTGCAACCATCCTTTTCAGTCACCTCTTTCCCAGACTCTACGGCGCGAATGCCGTCTTCCCCGAAGACGACAGTTGCAAGGGCTACTAAAGCAAATATTGTCCGTTTAATTTAAAAGCACATGTCAGAAAGTATACTTTTACACTAAATTTACTTACGTTCATAACAAAAGTATTTGATACGTCATTTATTCTTCGTTTTATGATATATCTATTGGAGGTAAGAAAAATATATTATTCCATTTAAAAAGTCAGATGATTAAATTTCTCGAAATGTAAAAATATTACAAACATTGACTCACAAACAAGTCATATTACTTGCTTCATGATTCCTCATTGTTAAGTTGAAAATTGTATTTTTATATCGTGAATCATTTTAAATTGTGATGGTGGTCTGTAAGTGGTGGGACAACTGGTGTACAATTTCCCTTCGATTATTTTGCAACATATTGTCGCGTCAGCTGTTGATCCCCCCTTCACAGTGGTGATCTTCGGTAATCGAAATGTCATTGGGATTCGACTGTTACGAAAGAGCTCTTAGTATATACTTCAATCAGCTATCAGTTGTAAAATATTAGTTATCAATATAAAAAGGAATGCAATTCGAATTTTATCCCCTAGGAAGAAATTACCTGGTAACGTTTCATTTTGGCAGTTTAGGAACTGTCTTAATTTTTCTTTCTTTCGTATTGATGTAGTGAAAAAATATATCTATGCATGTCTTAGAAGGTTATTTATTTAATAAGACGTTGATTTATAATAAACAACTAAAATGATTATTTTGTATAAATATTAACTTTTATCTTAGGGGTCAAACCAGACCTCACGGCACCTCTAACCACATAAGGGTTAAGAACTTTCTGACACAAGGCTTATAATTGAGCAAGCTTCATTTCAACCAGTTTCAATCGCTTGCTTCCAATCGCGTTACTGATTTTTAAGTCGTTAATTTTGAACCATTTCTTCATTGCCACAGAGTGTGTTGACTTTAAACCGTGTTATGAGCCATAATTTGTAATGAACCACGAAGGAGAAAATGTGCACGCTAAATGAAGATTTTGAAGTAATTATTTTGGTTGTCTCGGAAATTGACTGACACGAGCGTCCAGTCTATTATTTTCTATCTATATAAATGAGATGTTACTTTGAGACGTACAGTGCTCTCTACGGTCTTGCAAATCGATGTGAAACGTTTTGTCGTCGAGATACGTGTTTTCTAGATTCATATAGGATATGTGATTGTAGTGTTCTCTAGTGGGAGACAGAAGTGGTCATTTCAAGTACAAAATTTGAAAAGTTCTTCTACCAAAATTTTGCAATTTTTAAGACGTGTATCATTGCGTACATCATTGTAAATAAATAAATAAAAAATATAATAAATTATATATTAGCAAATTTTAGACAAAGGATATACTCAGAAAGAGTTCTGTCAGTCACTCATTGAGTTTCAATTTGTGAATTTAGTACGGAAGCCTAAGAATTTTTAAAAAAAAGTATGAAAATGTTCTTAACTGAGCCTAAAACTGGTGCTTTTTGTCGAATAAGCCGTACTTCATTTTTTTCATTACTAACAAAACTTGACCGTGTTTTCGGAAATCATGTACAACTTTGGCTTTTCTTACACATTTACAACATACATCAATAGGAAATTTTCGAACAACAATTGATGGAATTTTGTTAATATACTACAGGAAACGATACACATGAAATTGCTAATAATATACAGGAAAACGTTTTTCATTAATTCTGTATTTCACGAATAGTACCCCTCGTGATTCGAATCTACATTGCTAACAGATTTTTCAGTGAATTCACTAAAATCTCTACAAAGAGAAATCTAACTTTAACTTTCAATGTAACTTTCTTACAACTTGTTATTGCTTTTGTTGTGCATAGATTAGTTACACAGAATTATACATATGTATAGGTGATTTAACAACTTAACCAGAACTAACGCTAATACAAAAATTGAGGAAACATGATGGCACCACATAGATTATCTTCTAGGTCTGAAAATATTTAACAGAAGATTTAAAATGAGTATTTATGATGCGGATAGGATAAATGGGAGTTTTACAAAGATTGAATGAAGATACATTTTGGATGTGGTGAATATTCAATTCAACTTTGCATGCTTTCATAGATTTTGCCAACACTTCACAGTCACTTCTTGATAAACGGTCACGTGTTTCGGAAGAACGCCCTCTCCTATCCAGATAAACAAAATCTGGCGTCTGCGTGGAACGGAAACGATGACCTCTTCATTAACCCACAATTATTCTTCCTCCAATTTGGAATTTCCATCGGCGAACCGTGATAATTTATTTAATAAGCTAATAATGTTTATAGGCGCCGAGATAAGTCAGATACCCCGAGAAGAAGGAAGGAAGGATAGAGACAAATTGGCCGGAAACTGAGCGTGCGTGCTATATTCCCTGACTACACAAAATTACAAAATACCAGTCGTATATCACGGAGCTGTCCACATTAATAAACTGGGACCTCCCAGAAATCACGCCATGCATCACCTTTGAAAATCATCCACTCACGCTCTCGGTTTCTCAGAGGAAGTCTCGCATTTCCTCGCCGACAAGAAACACGTCCGTCTTCGCATGGCCGCCCGCCCACTTACGTTGGAAGACTTGCTTTCTTCATCAGATTAGCACACGCTCCACACGTCAGCCCCAGAAGAGCAACCATTCAAAACCATTCAAGTGTTTGCGGACGTGTGGAATTTGTAGTATTTCTCAAGACACTTAGAATCCGACACTGTTGTTAAATCTCTTGACTTATCCAAAGAATCATTTATTTTTATCATTAATTAATATTTTCGTGTGTGAAATTCAGGTGACGTCCTTCTGAGTGTAAAGGAATATCGAGTACTAGCCAACTAAAAATTAAGAATATTATATATTATTGAATGTAATGAAGAGGGTGAATTCCTTAAGTTTAATAAACGATTTGGTACTCGAGAATTAAATGTAATTGTTTTGCGAATTGAAAGGATACTTTTCCTGCCAAAAAATGATAGTCTTGATTTGTGCTACTAGTCCAATCACTAGCTTGATTGAGGCATTTTGAAAAAATACCATTTTTCAAAAGACAAAATACCTCCAGGTTACCTCTGATATAACATCATTCAAGGATTTAAAATAGTTTGTCTTCCAACTTTCATTGTATATTTGTACGATTATACCATAACCTGATTATACATCGGCTAGGTAAATGGGGAATATAAAACTAAAAATGACATTGTAAGACAAACGAAAATAAAATTAATACTGAAGTAGTTTGTTTTAAAAAAATCCTTTAAATACTGTGATGATCTGTGAAAAGATCGTTCACGACGAATCTCAATAGAAGTGCGTCAGGCAGAGGGGGAAGAAGGTATAATACAAATAGCTTGAACATTTTGTGAATACTAAACGACCATGGCAACCACTTATACGAAACACTATTGTGCTTCACACGATCAACAGCATTTCCCCACTAAAAAGGGTAAAGAATAACTTCTATGTGAACACTGCGCTTGTGGCTGTGTGCTTTTGAGTTTCCTGCTCTCCGTAAGTGGCAGAGGTCCGCGATCCCAAGTCTTCCCTTGAGCCCGCACGGGGCAGCTTCTCTGCGAGCAGGGAGGGCGAGTACCTTCGTCAGCGATACCGGACTGGCTGGCCGATCATCAGGCCAAATTGCCTCCTCGTATCTCCTCATCGACTCGCCCTCCTTCCGCCCACTCGACTCCCAAGCGGCGCTGACGTCCCACAAGACTTCGCCACGACACTCGGCACGCCAC
>BOPP01000091.1:4623575-4638980 GCA_017312745.1 Gryllus bimaculatus
TCCCCGTCCCTCCCCAACACTCCCCGACACTCCCCGTCACTTCTCGTCCCGCTACACCTCACGCCGCTTCTCGCCCAGCTACACTTACCCTTTCCCAACCAGCCCGTTCCTGCTACGCTACAGCCGGCCCCGCCCCGCCCCTCCTGCTCCCACTCCGCTCGATGTAAACGACCCCGTTGGGAGAAGGCGAGGTAGCGGGCGTCGTAAAAGCTCATTACTTTAATTAAACAAAATAAGACCTCACGGTAGCTGACACCCGCAGATTTCCATCTGGGGGCCACCGGCTCTCGTAATTACACAGGGACGACGCCGGTGGCGGAGGCGCGGGGGAGGCGAGACCGGGCGGCGCTGCGTGTTTGTTTAGAGCGCGTGAGAGCGGACGCTGTGCGCGCGGCGATGCGCGCTTGTCTCCGCCGGACGCGCCCGCTACGAGCTTGTTTCCGGCGAGAGAATGGCGGGAACGGCACGGGGGCGGAGGATTTATTGACGCGGAGATGCAGTGCGTGGGTTTTTAGTTGTCACAAACGCTAGCACGTTCTTCCGTGTGCAGCGCCTTTTGTGCATTGAGTGCAGCTTGGGACATGTTTAATTGTAATTATAATGATCATCATCTCTGTTTATTTAACGGCCGGTCTATCATTTAATTCTAATTTTAATTGCTGTGTTGTAAATAGACTTTTTCAGGAATATGCAATATCATAATTCCAACCGTGTCTCGAATGCAGGAAATTGCTTCATTGTCGATAGAATCTTTTCTTAAAGTAATGACAGGTACATTACTAACAATGAACACTTGTAGATTTTCTTAAATTACCGTGGAGCGTTCCACTCCAGTACTATATAAGGAACAATGGGTTGCTGTCTGACAAATTTTATCAAGACTGTACTAATATTAGAAATCTTTGTAGTTTCGCGTGCTCTAATTAGCTTGTTCAAAGGAGGAAACCTGACTCACTAACCAGTAAATGGAAAAAAGTTTGCTGGCTCTCATTAGAATCAAATGGGTATAAAAGTTTCAGAAGATATATATTATGAACGTACTGCAGGGAAACAAAAGCATGTGAAGAAAATTGTAACTACCCGATACGTTACAAGAAATATTAAGAGAAGATCGAGTGCTAAGTTTATTGGTTTTTTTAAAAGGATAAATATATTTCACACGTTATAATATTATTAAATAAAGCATTTGAGACATTTAATCAACTAAGTTAATTAATTATTTATGAAATAATTCAGCTGAAATAGCTTATGACTTTCTCCACCCTACCATAATTGAAGATATTACGTACATAATTTATGTGTAATAAATAAATACATAAATAAATAAAGATTTTCATGCATATATAAAAGTAAGTAAATGTGAATAGTATGATTGTAAGTGTTAAATAGTATGAATGTTTTTAATTCCTACACGCATAGTGTAAATCGTCGCTGCTGCTAATAATAATAATAATAATAATAATAATAATAATAATAATAATAATAATAATAATAATAATAAGAGATTAATGCAACTGTATTCTTCTTAATTAAAAATGTCAATAACGTTACATTACTAAAACTCACAATGACTATCATTCCACATTTCATGAGTTATTTTTCATTCTCTAATGTTGGTTTCCAGATATGTAATTGCAGGGTCTGAAAATAAAGGAAGATTGAACTACGGCACATTTTTTTTGTACCAACCCCCATAAAGTGACAAGTACTGAGATTTGTTTAAAAATTCGTATGGAATATTGTTGTATTAGAGAGATACTTTTTTCCGGATCGTTGTTTCATGTGTATATTACACAAATACTTCTATTTAAAACGATTCAGGCAGAGTCAATAGAGAAGTCCACCTAAAATATTCTGCAAAAGATATTATGATGAAGTTTTCACCAAACGATTTAGAACACAGGAATCATAAGTTGTAATTATTAACTCTTTGATATCATTTTTTATTTTCAATATATTTGATCAACTTAGTTTTTCAAAATGGAAGACTATGTTATTTTTTTTACTTTCTCGCATACTTCTTATGCTGCACAGACAAGTATTGTAGTACTGCGAGGGGAAAACTACGATTTTATGGCAGACAAACTTATTACTGAGCACTACTAATCAAAAAGTGGATGAATATTGTTCCTATGTGTAGTAAATTACTTCCTCTATCACGTTATGTAGTCAGAATCTATGTTCTGTTCGGCGTCAAGGATCAAAAAATCGGTTGACAGCAAAACGTCTGCCTCTTCTATCCGTGAGTTCGTGTGTCTGTCATGCTAGCGTCTCTAAACCGTTCAACCGATTTCTTCCAAAACTGATATTCCCCTATCGATCAGTAAGGACTCAGAGCTCTGATAGTTCCAAAGGAATATTTTGATTTTTTGAGTACTTCACTTAAAGCTTCAAAAATATTTTCAAAATTTTCTCGAAAAACGATTCCAATTGTTTTTATTGAACTGCTCCTCGTATAGCGAAAAGAATACTTAAAAAAATTACGAGTCTCCTTTTCGATGCAATTTCTGTGAAATGCACTCCAGCAACCATTGCATCTCAACTTTATTTTAAAATCGTTGCGCGCCGAATCGCAAAATAAGCCCGTTATCTCTGTTTTGAATGCCTTTGATAGATCTCTAAAAGGTAAAAAATACAGAAACACTTAGAATGCAAATGGTGTTATTCCCTAGATATGACCTGTTCAACTGACCTGCAAACTTCTTCAGTGACAAATTTAATGACACAGTATTTTAAAAAAACTGTTCAAAATTCCCTATCCAGTTCTCGTTAATTTTTACTAAACCGTTCATGAAACTAAACTTAATGAAATCAGACTGTTGTTAACAACGCAAATGGGTCGCAAAATTTCAAAATTTTTTGTTAACTATTCGCAAAATCGTTGCATACCGGGGTCACGTATCTGCTCTGCGCTCTACGTAATTCACTCCCCGCAAGAGACAAACTTACCTTCCGTAATTTTTACAAGTAGATTGCCTCACTTATTCTTTTGAACCGCGGCGTCAATTGTCTTTGAGATATCGCGAAATCGGCTAGACATCATTTTACTTTGTGCCAAGCTGTGGAAAAACGTTATGAAATCAAACCATGCCGTGAACGTCCGAATCTGCTATAACCCTGGAATTTTTAAACACATTTATATTCATATGCATACATCTAATGTCTACATAAGTAGTATTGCTGAATTTAGTTTCTCAACACCCACTTAATTTTGTAAATACGGAGGTATGGCGTTCCATTTAAGGAAACGAATTTGGACCAATATTAATTTTTGAACGTGAAAAAGCTACTATGTCTGATGTAGCTAGGTCTCAAATAATTTGATGAAAATTCTATCTGAGTATTTTGAAACGATTCTAAAATGTTCGAGATGGGCATTTTTATTGATTAACCATAAACACATTGAAGCCATTTCAAAATAGTTCATGAAGAAACGATGATGTAAAAATGGGTATCAATACACGAGTGTGGTATTACGATACGAGGGAGTATCGTAAACGTCACGCAAGTGTGTTAATACCCATTACATCGAGTTTCATACGGTACCTTTTCAACGACTTGTGGTAACTTTTATAAGTTCAACTTTTACATAGAATCGCGTCGTGGCAGTTGACATATAGGATTTAGTCAAGGCCACTTAGCGGAAACCGCCGCAAGTGGCTTAGGTTTACCACAGCCCTATTCAAATAGGATCAAAGACAAAACACAATCCAATTTATTTTCAATAATACTCGTATTACACGTAAACATTTATTACTAATAATAAAATACATTAAAACTGACTAGCATAATATAATATTACATGTAATTTCAATGTACACAATCGAACGAAAGGATTCTCAATGATTGTCAATACATTCTTTGTAAACTTCTCTGTGATTGGTAAAAAGCCTGTATCATAATGAAATCTGTTTCGTAATGAGTATCATTATGCAAAGGGTTGCAGCCATCAAATGACAGAATTATACAATGAGAGTAAAAAAACAGTAATATATATTTTTAGTTACTGATACATTGGTAACATTTTCTTCAAACAAGTTTGTTCTTTCTTCTCCATTCTTTCAGAAGTCACACTCTTCGCGTAACGTAACATTTCAGCCACAGAGTTTGGGCTCATGTGACGCCTCTGAAGTTGATATGCATCTAAGTACAGCCCATAAAGAAGAGTGCCGGCTGGTGAGTTTCTGACAAACATAAGAATGAGTCATTAAGCTTCTGTACGGAACGCGGCTAATGGTTTTACTACTACTCAGCGCAAGATCTGTGCAAGATATAATTTAAAAAATAATTTGAGTTGTGTGTAGAAACTTAAGTTTTATCAGAACAGAAAATAGGTAAAAATGTTTTCGTTCCAACCACTACAATTCACACACGGATTTACCACACACGTGAAACAACTATACAAATACTAGAGATGAAATTACTGAAAAGTATCTACATTATATTCTGTAATTGCTATGACTTCGTATAATAATTCAAATTCACCACCCTGTCAATTAAGAAGACAATTTTACTATCGTTTTTGTTCAAGAATAATTTGTTAGTTAAGACAATTTTGGCAGCTTGCGCTAAGTTTTTTCATTGATATTTTCCACAAATATGCAATTATTCGTTTTCTATAAAACCAAGTAAATTATCGCTCATCCTTTAATTTGGACGTCAAAAACAAGTAGTGATGCTTGTTTGTGTAGAGGGAGGGAGAGAGGCAGAAGGGGAGAGAGGGACAAGGGGTGAGAGGAAGGGGGAGGAGGAGAGGGAATAAGGAGGAGCAAAAGGAGTGGAAGGTGAAGGAGGGGACGAAGAAAGATAGGAAGAAGATAGAGGAGGTGAAGAATACAGAGGAGAAGAAGAAGAAGAAGAAGAAGAAGAAGAAGAAGAAGAAGAAGAAGAGGAAGAAGAAAAGGACGAAGGAAATGAAAAAGATAAGAAGCCAATTGCCATCGTCGCTCAGGCGCCACCTTCCTCATGAGGACGGTGGTGCCAGCCAAGCGCTAAACCCGCGTGCCTCTAATTAGTGCGTGTTTACTGTACGCAGCGCTGCCGTCGTATGAAAACCTGCCCCCTCCCTCTCGACTGTCCCTGCTTGCCTCAAGCAATTGAGCCATTTGCACGCCTTGCGGCCCGCAGCTACACGCCGAAGGACAGCCCAGCTACCGGCTAGGAACGTGCTCGTTTACGGTACAAGGCTCTTGAATGGTATTAATACTCCTAGTTCTGGTCGTTGAAAACAAGCAGGATATCATTTCATCAATTTTGCGCATGAAGAACGTTATTATATGAATATTATTTAATATATCAACTACAGTACACGATTTCTTCATCGAAGTTTTCGCCATTTCATCGGGACCATAAACTCTAGACTGTTCCTAAAGGTGCTTCCTTTATATAGTACCATTTTAGACGTTGCGACAGTACGAAGATCAAATGATGAAAGAGACTGTTAGCTTCTAAAAAGAGCAACATTCAACATCGGATTCGAGCATTGTGAGTCTTCATAATCGATGCACATTGTGTAATAAGCTCCCCCCTCCCCCCACAAAAAAGACCTTCGCGTACTTTGCCACTACTGCAAGCAATGCTCAAGGCAGGAAATTTTCAGATATTTCTTAAAAACGTTTCTTAAAACCTTTGAGCTGCTTGACATGCTACAGCGCTCAAACTTCTATTAAAGTTATTGTTATTATTATTATTATTATTATTATTATTAATATTATTATTATTATTCAAACGTCTTCTCTCCAAAAATGTTAATAATTGTTAGATTATTATACAGAATTAAATATTACCGAACGTCTAGAATTTGGGGTGATTTACCGATTTCGAACGTAATTTCAACTCTTTTACAAATTCAGATTTTGTTACGGCAAATAGTTGATTTTAGCATCCCGAATCGTAGAATACTTCTCTATAGGTGTCAATTGTGTCAAAAGTGTTAATTCCATGCGTCGTCACGTCGAGTAAGGCATAAATCAAACTTCATATGGAATGATTGATGTTAAGAAACATTCGACGCCTATTTTATCATTTTTAGTTCTTTAATTTACCGACTTGACGAATAGTACAAAAACCATTCACTGACACAATTTCATCTATTTTACATTTACAATTTTTTTCTAATCAAGGTTACAGTGGCCGAATAAAACCTATTGGTCAAGCTCGGATGCACAATTACGACTTTTGAGCTATTTCCTTGTGGACATGCTCACGCTAAATAAATAAAACATGGGTTATATAATGTTGAACAGACCGTAATGTTCCTCATTGTAGTCGTAAAACTAACAGGTATCCTTATGGTAATGTTTCATGTTAAAAAAGACATTTGCGTATTTAATGATTGGCGAAACGTTCTCTCACTTGCCCCAAAACGGAAATATTTAATTAATAGCTACTAGAATATTACATACCCATTCCCTACTATTTGAATGCAACCCTGCGTTCGGACTAGTATTCATTAAATCCGTTTCATATGCTTTAAAATGCATATTGTTAGAAGCGGTTAAAGCATCGCGTCGGCGCGTACTCGTGTCCGGTTGGCGTCCTACGCCCTCACTATGATTATCCGTCCTCACGCGTCCCCGCCCCCCTCCGCCCCCTCCGCCCCTCCGCCCCCTCCGCCCTCTCCGCCAATTGAGACATTCGGACCGCCTCGCTCCGGATGCAGCCCACGCCACGCCCTTAGTCTGCCACGTTTGTCCAGGCTGGGGGCGAAAGGACAAAAATATTATCTATGTATTAACATGTATCATGAGTTTTAATTCAACAATGAAGTACATGTTAAAACCAGGATTCGCGATTTTATTGAGCGTTGTATATACTTAATTAACGTGAAAAAAAGAGCTAAAAACTTAAATTTGGACGTAATTAAATGAGTCTTCCATCGCCAAAAAATGACGATTTCATTTAATATTTCATTGTAAATGCCAACCGAGAACTCACCACAATACCAATATTTGTGCCTTTCTTAAGGAGAGGAAGTAGTCCAAACTATGGACGCGTTTCCTTGTGCTTTAAGATTCTCTGCGTCTCACTCGTCACTTTCATGCATTATTTTTCTCAGTATTAGTACTTACTAGCCTCAAATATTATTCGATTTAGTCTAAATTTTGCATATGTAATTTTTACCAATATACACATATCTAATATTATAAGAAGAGTGGTATAAAAGTAAAATGGATCATTCAGTTGCTTCGCTCACTCGTTTGCAAGTTGCTTTAATCCTCTCGCTGTCGGTCTACTAGAAAGTCACAAAACTATTTTTAGTTTGTGCGAAGCATTAATTTCAGTTCAATCATTTAAATTATTTTTTAACTTGAGGTGTTTATAGCATTTGTTTTCTGTATTACTGCTTACAGTTACGTAATATAATTTTGCAATTTCTATCTTATTAACACTTCAGCAATCACTTAAAAAACTATACAAACAAAATGCGTGAAGTTCAAAAAATTAACATCTGGGAAATATTAGAAAATTCAAAAGTTTTAGTTACAACGCTTCTTTTTCCACAGACATTAGAGTGTTATTCGAAATTGCAATAAGTTTAAAGAAAAGTAATTGCTGGGATTTGAACAAGAGCGCTTATGTTTCCAAAGCGCAAATGGGATCTTAGGGATATCACGGTTATGCTTTTGAGCGGGTGCAATCAATTCTTAAAGTGCAAGTGGTTATTAAAAGTAAGATGCAAAATTGTCACGATATAACATAAAATTACGAAAACATTTTATTCTTCGTAAAGGATACAGAAATTATTCAAATATTTAATGTAGAGCAAATATTCTGTAATAAGAATAAATGTCATGTAGTTGTTTGAGAATATAGAAAAAAATATTGAAACTTTGTAATTTTCGAAGTTTGAGATATTAGTATGAAACTCCAACCACTGCCAATATTATTAATTCAATTTGTTCTATTAAAACAAAAAATATTAACTAAAAATTTTGGCAGTGGTTTTTGGAATTTAACTTTTTCAGTATCGGGGACCCACAAAATAAGTTTTTTGTCGAAATACCAACGATTAGTATTTCAAAATTATATTCCTTTCTCTCTTACAATACATACTTAGTGTTCCCTAAAATATATCTAGGATACGTCAGGAATGCAGCTGTGTAAACCGCGAGCGTCTATAGCTGAATCACGTGGAATAAATTCTTCATTTGTGCATGCGCACGCTCCCATTGAAATTTTGATTGCCACCTATGCTCCCTCCTTGGCCATTAACTCCCATGAGTGGTCGTTCCTTAGTCATTCACGTGGTGTCGCTTTCTGTTTGATTCATTGATGGTTTCATATTTCCGGGCGCATGAACTGATAAGGTTAATAGACCCGTAAGTAGTGGGTATTTTTATCACGAGAGATTGCGGTGTTCTTTCCCCCTTGGTTGGTGTCATTCGGTGCTGACCTACCCCTAGCCTTGAGGAATTTTCCCCATCCAGGTGTCTTCCATCAGCTATTCACCGCCCCAACTAGGACAAGCTCTGAGCACCCGATTGGTCTCCTGACCGGCACGGTAGTGAAATGCCCGTAAATGAGGTGACCCGAAACCCGTGGTGAGGATAGGTCAAGGAAGAGGAAGGAAACATCGCATGCGGTCCGTGGCCCGTTTGTTAATGAGGAAAAATGTATTTGAGGAATTTGTAAATGAGGAAACCCGAAACCCGAGGTGAGGATAGGACAAGGAAGAGGAAGGAAACATCACACGCGGTCCGTGGCCCGTTTGCTAGGGCACTGCTCGAGTAATCCAAATTCTTGGATACTCGTTTTCAATTTTTTGATAAGTGGCTGCGCTACCTTCACGGCCATGTTCCCGTGGGCGTGGCACAGAGCGCGTTTCACGTCCTCGCGCGAGGCGACAGCGCCGCCAACTGCCGGTGACTAATTCCAACTGCTCGCGAACGAGTGTGCTCAGGCGCCGTAATGAGTTGGTGAGGGCTGGACGACGTGGAGAGTCGGCCGACCCTGCTGCTGAACCGTGTCAAAGGCCGTCACGCTTTGCCACGTAAGAAATTTGATGCTCGGCGGTGAAGGAACTCGCAACGTGAGTGTCTGTCACGCAAATATCCCGTAAAACGTTGACTCGGGAAAGAGCTTTTTTTTCGCTATAGCCATTATGAGTGTTTTAATTTTTTTAATTCCTTTGTATGTTGTGTTTACTGATAGGGTTTTGGGATGGCGATGAAAAGTACACAATTCATATCGAGACGCCTTGAAGTCAATTTAATAATTTATCGTATTAAAGTGGGTAGGATCTGAGATGTAAATTAAAGAATGAAATGTGCTGATATTTCAAATACATTTAAAATAAAGACTTTTTCACAAATATGATAGTATTGTGAATGTATTGACGTGTCCACAACTCGATTTTTATAATTGCTCGAAATCAATTAAAAAGACATATTCGTGTTAGTCTCATTTAATTCAATAAATTATGATATAAAAAAACTCGTAGTTGTAAAATATCTCAAGAGAATAAACAATAAATACAGTTTAAATAGATTATTCTAATCTTACGAGTCAAAATATATTCGAGGAACAGTGTTGGAAGAGAATCATCTTCTGCCTATTTGTCCTATTTTAGTCAGCCAGTGGTTTTACGCTGCACAGAACATTACCCATATTTGCGTGCAAGGTATGCGTGCACATGAGAGTATTCCAGAAATATACAATTCCAAGGTGAGTTACCACATTTGAAGAAACACGAATAAAGTTAAATCGTTCTCTGTGCAGTAATTCCAACTATTACTTTCTCTCTCAAATATGGCTACAAACACTCCTGAAGGTGAGTGCTATGCAGTAAAATAGTAGTTTACGCAACAAGAGCACGAAATAGATGATTCACGCACGAGTGGCGTTTGCTGTCCGAGCGTAGTGAGGGCGACAAAGAGACGAGCGCAAAAAGCACCTCGCGCCCGTGCTGCGTTTATTATTTTTCAACATCCATGAGCAAAACGCAATGAGTCAAGTAAAAGAATATAAATTAAACATCAAATAACATATATATAAAGTAAGTGGATTCAGTGTCGTAACACAATTGTATCTAAATAATAAACAAAGTCGTCAAGACGAAAGAAAATTGCGAATCGTTACAGATGTTTCAGCCACGCGTCTCAATGTTTCGCACACGCTTCGCGATGTTTCCAACATGCTTCGTGTTGTTTTGCACAATGTGAAAAAATTAGCTGTTTCGCGCACAGATAACAAGTACGAAAAACCGCGTTTCGCACATGGCGTGTTAAAAACGTACTTTAACTTGAGATGACTCCTAGATGTAGGCAATATGCTTAAACAGGAAATTCTTCTAGTTGAATTTTGATTAAAGAACTTGTCTCGGAGAACAGCTGAGATAGCTCAGACTAACAACTGTTTCCTCTGCATCGTTTATGACTACGATTTCCTAGAGTGCCCAAGCTGATGGTGGATTTCAACGTTTGCTAGAAAGTTAGGTTGAATTCAGCCGCTGGTCACTAGAACATGAATCTAATGACCGGTTGCTCTGATCGGGGCGCCGCTAATGGAGATACCTGGAAAAGGAAACCCCTTCCAGGCGATTTGTAGATCATACCGGATTTCACGTTCTAACTAGAGGATCACCTCGACCTCAGAATACAATAATCAGAACACCAATGACAAAGAAATCGACTCGTCCCGAAACAGAAAATAATTAATTACGTGACACATAGAACATATGGATATTGACTATAAATACTATACACGGATTGTATTTAAAAAGCGTCTTCCACTTGTGTGAAACATGAAATAAGCTTTCGGTACATTCATGATTAATATGTAAAAACTCATGAATGGCCGAGAATGTGAATCGTTTAAACTTCCATCATCTAGCGAGTCAGTGGCCTTCGTCAGTAACGCAAAGATGTGGAACATCGCACGAATACGCGGAGTAGAGGTCTGCAGGTTCGAGCATTGTGTACGACATCAGAGAATTCAATACGTAAATATGGCGTGGTTGATTTCTCATAACTTCACTTGACACACCTGAACCATAATCCTACCGTGAATTAGTAATCGATCATTATATTCTTCCAACACAGCTTCTCTTACATCATGCATCCTATAGAGAGCAATGGAAAATCACCACTGCATCCACCTGCCCTGAGAAGGCGAGAGCTTAAATAATAATAATAATAATAATAATAATAATAATAATAATAATAATAATAATAATAATAAATTCATTCAAACTGCAAATGGGTATAACCCGGTTGCTGCTAATTACATAAATACAGCTAACGTGCAAATTTTACAGTAATAATAATAATAATAATAATAATAATAATAATAATAATAATAATAACAAAAATAATATAAAAACTGACTGATTCATAAAGCACTAAATCCCTTTAAGAAAAAGAAACTTCTATAATTAATTCCGCAATGAATATTTGACCAATTAAGACCACACTGGCACTGCACTTCACTTAAAGGTACAAACCACTTCACAAGCATATTTGCAAGTTTCGACGTTAGGGGGAAGTCATCAACACTATCATAATCAACAACGTAAAATAGAACCGGTAAACAGACAATGCTCTCTCTTTTGATTGACGCGCATCCACGTGTTGCCGCATTTATTGTTGAGCCGGTCACTTGCACGAAGATCTACCAAGGCCCGTCGTGCGTCCTAGGTGTAAGTGAATTGGTCCACGGGGAGTTCGTGAGCGCCGCAGTCCACTGTTGCAAGGCGGGCGTCGTGGGGGCAGCGCTGCCTTTAATCTCGGGGCCGCCGACTGGACGTTTTGACTTCTCATTTAGGCAGGGGAGGGGGCGGAGCCACGCTCCTGACAGCCCGTCAGGACGCTCGCGGTTGGGGTGGAACGGACGGATTGGGACGGGATGGCGGAGTGGGGTAAAACTGCTTCTGGTGTGAGAGAGCGAGGCGGGACCTGACGGGTACGTACGTTGTTCGTTTCGCCACACCAACCCCGCCAAGCATTTCCATTCCCGCCCTGCCCTTCATTACCCACCGTCTTCCTCCCCGCCATGCCTCGTCTCACTACGCCATGCTCATAGTTCGAAGAGGTGGAGAGGGACGAGTCGAGACGGAGAGCGAAATGGCTTGGAGTGTGGTGATGCGATGCATGGCGAAGCGGGTCGGTAGGACAGGTCGGTCAGAATGGCGGGATGGAACGAGAAGCAGGACGCTGTGGAATGGAGAGGATGAAGTGTGAAGAACGGAGTGGAGACGGAATAGGACAAAACGCGGAGTAGGACGAACGCGGAGTAGGACGAACGCGGAGTAGGACGAACGCGGAGTGGGACGACCGCCGAGTGGGACGACCGCCAGGTGGGACGACCGCCGAGTGGGACGACCGCCGAGAGGGACGACCGCCGAGTGGGACGACTGCCGAGTGGGACGATCGCCGATGGGACTTTTTAAGAGGTCCGCATGTGTTCGGGTAGCGTAGCACATTTTCCCGGAGACGTTAACGCGGCCTTCTTAAAAAGCGAAGGAAAAAAAATACTCTTTTCTTCTATTTTTGCCTACTGTTTTGTTTATTGTAAAGGAAATGAAAATGAAAAAATTCTAGACACATCTTTATCGTCTATAGAAAATAACAAGTATAACTAAAATCAATATTCGCCTCTGTAATGTCATTAAAATATTTAAACTTGTGTAAGAAGCATTTTTTAAATTTGTATTAAGTAATCCATGTAAATTGTTTTAAATCCTGCGAAAAATTTGTTTGTTTTTTTATGCTTCAATTACGATTTTCAATAACAAAAATTGTGACTTTGTGGGGGCAGTTTTGCCTATATTTTTCCGCTACTCTCTTTAAGGAAACCCCATTCACGTTTACATGCTCTGTCCTTCTGAACAGTCAGTGATAAATCTATATTCTCAACATATCTGGGGTCACCGGTTTTTATCGTGACTGATTTACCCGCGGAGTTGTGAACACTAACACGCGTGTTTCCCCGAACGGGTACAACGTGCGGAATACTCTAGATAGTGCAAAATTAAAACATCATACTAAATAGAGAAAATAAATATTGCACATATAACTTGCTTTTCTTTTATCTTATTAGCCTTAAGTAGTTTATATTTATAATAGGCATTTCAAACATGTTTGATCTAACTAGTTGCAGTTTGTGCGTGCGTGTCTGCTTTTTTACCGGAGTTGAAAACGAAATGAGTCTAAGGCAGATACTGTGAGTCTGGACATCTGCTTGTTAGAGGGTGGTTATGACTCGCGCAGTGCGCCGTGAAGGGCGCTTGTTTGTTACCCCCAAGGGCGGCGAGAGGGTTAACAGGTGCAGCGGCTCAAAGGGTTCATCTCCAAGGCCTAATAAACCGGCATTTTTTCTGTCCGAGGCCCACGTCCCCTGATCTATTCGCTCAGGGTTTTGATGCCGTGGTTCACTAGACTGTTCTCATCAATGAGTCTCATTTGAGTCTGAGAACTTACTCATGGTTAAGATTTCTTTCCATCATAGCAAAATTACGTAATGACACAGTCCAATTTAAGACACGCGTGACATAAATTACTAAAGTGTTCTGCATTCTTGAAATACTTTTGATCGTACAAATCTGGAATAGTAGCAACAGAAAAAAGTGTGCTAACAAATAAATAAATAAATAAACAAGTTATTAATGAATAACTCACGAATATAATACTGAAGACAGAAAATAAATATTAGAGATGTTGCTATTTGTTTTTATAAAACTTATTATCACTATTAATTAGATTATCTTTTATAACCAAGTTGCTAACAATAATTTAAATTTTTAATGAATGTGATAATTTTCCATTCATTGTCAACTATTTTTATTTGAAAACGGTCCCGTCATAGATCCTGTCCCACTTATTGTTTCCAATTCATTTTTGCAAAGAATAAAATAATATTATTTAAACATTATGCAATATGAACTTTTTATAGTCTGTAATACACATCAGATGAAAACATTTTAAACAAACACAACGGTAGTCCCTACTATATATATATATTCCAAATGCTTCCTCACATTGCAATGTGAAAAATCTTGCACTTTCTGCACCAAAACTATATGGGATTTCCTCTCTTCGATATTGAGAATACTGTGTCATCTTATAACAAATTTTGTGTTCAAAGGGCTGTTTGAGAATTACTAAGTCAGGGCCAAGTACGTGCGATCCAGTTCCAGTCATCACTCTTTCTAACAGTGTAGCCGGGTAGCAGTGTAGCTGAAAACTATCGCAATCCAAAAGGCGAGGAATTCTTTCAATAAAGACTCCTATGAAAGCTGTTTTCCAAAAC
This sequence comes from Gryllus bimaculatus, assembly GCA_017312745.1. Lineage (NCBI taxonomy): Eukaryota > Metazoa > Arthropoda > Insecta > Orthoptera > Gryllidae > Gryllus > Gryllus bimaculatus. The sequence goes on from BOPP01000091.1 coordinate 4,637,823, forward strand.
GAAGTTTGGAAGTGCGGAGAAAATGGATAAAATGCATCATGTGCATATACAGATTGAGTCAAAAACGTTTGAACTTATTGCAGTTTTTGAACGGTTGGAGGTATTGTAATACAGTTTTCACGAAAGTACACGAAGGAATAGGTCTGATTGGTACATGTATTCATTTCTATTTTATCACTTGCAATTTACGAAATACTAAGGTAAATTTGTTGCTGTTTTTTTGAGGGGGAAGAAAAAATTTTAAAAACACGCTTCACAGAAACGTAGAGTTTCTCAGCAAAATGCCAAAGAATGCATTTAGTCATCTAACCGAAGAGAACATGGTAGTGTATTTGTTTACTCACTGAAATGACTCACTCGTATATAGACAGGTGTCTCACAATAAATGTGACAAACTTTTAGAACATGTAGAACGGTGAAAAATGCTCACGTATTGCCAGTCAACATATGATTGTGAATATCATATGTTGGAGTTAAACATGTGGCATGTGTCCTGTTGGTTGGCAACTTCTAATACATTGTTACTGTATGTTCGATAAATCAGGTCCTAGCGCAATGTAGGGAAATCCATGCACCTCCAATATCTGTGCATAAGAGGTTGTCAGAGAATCAGAGGCTGGTTCCACGTATGTAATTCCTTTATATGAAAATTGCGAAACATGTTTGGTACCAATTCATGAAAACATATTACTATACTCTTGTGATCATTCTCAGTTCTCTGCAGAACAGCAGCCCTGATCATGACACTCCCAGACTTTCCTTACTTTGCGATATCCTTTGTTGTTATTTTATTTTTCTTAATATGCGCATCCCGAAAAGTCCAACTTTCCAAACCATTAACTCTAAACGGAAGTAGTTTTTCCCAGGCATGAATGCTGAAAAATATATTGATTCAAATGTAAACGAACATCCGGTAGGGTAAGTGTTAACGAATTCCGGTAAGTTTTTGTTCGGGTAGAGCGATGAACTCAAAGATACTTCGTATGACAAGAGTGAGTGGCTCAGAGCTTCTAGCGCGTGCAGGCGCTGGGGGCAGGAAAAGCGCCATAAACGCCGCCCTCGCCACAGCCACCGTCCCCACTCCACCACGGTCCCGCAAATCGGCTCTGCCCTGGCCGCGTCCAGCCTTGCTCTCGTCCCCGTCAATCCACGCCCCGC